>JAQMCW010000015.1:5305027-5317323 GCA_030068335.1 Chrysichthys cranchii | reverse complement strand
TTTTCCAAGTATTTGTCCGAAATTCGTATTCGTAAAAACCTCATTATTTGTGCCTTTCCGAATACCGTATTCGGGTTTGGCTCCACCCCTACTATATAATCAACTTAACTAAATTTACCACATTTATAAAAACATCTGTCAAAGAAAAGCCTATTGTCAAATAATATATCGATATTATTTCCCCATATCGCTCAGTCCATAGATATTTAAAAAACAAACAAAAAAAAAAAACAATGTTGTATGCTTCTTGTCATGGAGGCACCAAATTCTGTTTGCTTGCGTCGCAGGACAATGCCCAGATGTTTGCATGATTGCTGTAGAAGTACATTTTTGAGGCTCTAATTGGGTGCATCATTAAATCAACACTTCTGTTCTTGTCTCCAACGTGAAGGAACAGATGTTTGGATTTTGTAGAATCTGTAAAGAGTTATTTGGACCAGTACCTCTTTGCCAAATCAGTGTAATCAATATGTTAATTTGTTTGATTGAACGAGCATACTCCAAAATTACACCTCGCAGCATGGCCCCGGAGCCAGAGTAATTCCTCAAGGATTTTACTTTTCTCTTTGATTTTTATCTTGTACGCCATTCAAACAGCTGAAGTTGAATTTCCTTGGACAAAGGGTTTGTGCGCAGTGAGATACATTTAACACTGTCCGACCCAGGCGTTTTATTCAGCACTAACTGGTGGGTGGGCACGGCTCTGTGTCTAATGATTGGCAGTTGAGGGAAGCCTTTATGGAGGAGTGGGTGGAAGACGTTCTGCAGATGGTGGATTCCGAGGCTGTTGCTGTGGATACAGGGGGAGCAGAGGTATTGCGTGTGTATGGGGCACACACACACACGCACACAAACGGTGGTGGGTGGCTTACTTAAGGATTCTGAGAAAGAGTGGGAGCGTCTGCCTGGCCCCAAACTCGCTGTTCCTATTGCATAATCCATAGGTCTAAGAAAAAAACCGAGATGGATCAATAAGGCGTTCGGAATTAATTGTCATTTTCGTGTGCTTTAAAATGCCAATAGAGTGTGCTTTAGTAAGATGAGCTGAGCTTTGTGTGAGCAGTGAGGGTTAGGTGGGATAACCTCATGTTCTTCCTTGGCGCCAGGTCTCAGGTTGGCCATGGCGTTTGGTTCGTTGGTTATTGACGTCTTCTTTTCATATGTGTCTCATTTCAGGCTCTCCTTACTATGACAACGTGAGGCCACTTTGTTACAGCGACTCTGATGCCGTGCTCCTGTGCTTCGACATCAGCCGTCCAGACACTGTCGACAGTGGACTCAAGAAGGTACCGAGTCAGTCCTCAGAAATTCCCATCAACATCATATGACTCAGTTCTAGCAATGGTTTCAGTTTCTTTATAATATGGAATGAATCTTTGCGCTAGCACAGTGGTTCCTTTGAAAGACATTGCTACTCTAAAGTCTTAGTGGTACTTAGGGTTAGTGTTAGTCTAATTCATTCATCTTAACAGGGCAACGCAACACACACATGCATACATGGGGAAAATTTATCATAGCCAATCCATCTACCATGTTTTTCGGAGGAGGGAGGAAACCTGAAAACCCAAACGAAGACCTTTTCTATCAAGAAGTAGCAAGTACAACATTTTAATGCATATATATTTCATGCATACATATCCTGTGTCTGTGTTTGTGCAGTGGAAGACCGAGATCATGGACTTCTGCCCCAACACCCGTGTTCTGCTTGTTGGCTGCAAAACAGACCTGCGCACTGATGTGTGTACTCTGATGGAGCTCTCCAATCAGAAACAAACGCCCATTACCCAAGAGCAGGTGTGATATTTATCAAGATGTGTGTTTGTTTTTTTTTTTTTTTAATTAATTAATTAATTAATTAATTAATTAATTAATTTTAATTTTTTTTATATATATATAAATGTTTTTATTACAACTATTTGACAAAAGTAGAAGTTGATTCAGTACAGCTCAAAAAGGTCTGGGGTGGCTGCAGGTTTTCGTTTTAACCAAATAAGAGTACACTTGCACAATAACTAGTGAATGTTTAAGAGCGAGAGTTGATTAACACGATTCACCCCACGTAAGAAAAACCAAATTGTGATTTTGGTCCATTTCCATTCCGCCGGCAGGATATATCTGGCGTATAGAGTGGATTGGTGTTTGGAATAAATGCAACCCTGCAGCCACCCATACTTTTTTTTTATTTTCGATAAATTTCAAGACCCCTGATTGAAACCCCATCTCTTCTCTCTTCGTCCAAGGGTTCAGCCATGGCCAAGCAACTGGGGGCCGAGGCATACCTGGAGTGCTCAGCCTTCACGTCAGAGAAGAGCATCCACAGTGTTTTCCGCACGGCGGCTCTGGCTTGCGTCAACAAGCTTCAGCCGCTGGCCAAGTCTAGCCCCAACCGCCGCCTCTCCAAGCGCCTCCTCCACCTGCCCAGCCGCTCCGAGCTGCTCTCCTCCACCTTCAAGAAGGAGAAGGCCAAGAGCTGCTCAGTAATGTGAGCAGTGGGGTTACTCTCCTCACCCCACGAGCTTCACCCTCCCCCGTGCTTTAGTCCGGGGAAGGGGGGTGGGTTTTCCGATGTCCTCATCGCCGAAGGCTTCGTCTGGGAATCCTTCCTCACCCCCCGGCAAAACGTGTTTCAGAACAAGTGGACACTTTGCTGTCCGCTCTGTCCTGATCTCTACACCAGTGCATACCTGTCTTACACAGTACAGTATCTTGCTTTTCTCGATCGAGGTTTGATCATCAGCCGTTATCTCTTCATCCTTTGCTGTGTTAAGAGAATTTGTGGTCCGACTTAGTAAATAAAGGAACCGGTGAGGTTCAGTAACGTGACATAAATGTGACCATAATATATTATTGGCTCTCGAGTATCAACTAATATCTCATTCTTTAAATTAAAAAAAAAAAAAAAAAAAGAAATATCGAACTTATAGAATATGTACAAAAAGAGTGGTGGTGCTCCAGTTGGTGGAGCATAAGGAAGCTGTGTAAGGCCTAGGTTATTATAGAGGTGTTAGAGGCTGTTGGCCATGAAGGCTTATCTGGCATTATAATGCTGACTGAATTGGCTGCTGTGCAGACTGGATACTGTAATTCTGTTGGAATCTGCCTGTAATGTTGGGCTTTCTTGAACAGCCAAACATTAAGATGGTCGAACGTTGTAATTGATGAAGTAAGGACAGAGGCGGGGGAAAGCTAAAAACAAATTTGCACCCAGCGATTTTCAAAAGGCAACCAAAGACAAGCTTATTGTCCCCTCTGATTAAATACCGCCTGAAAGTGTAAGTGCTTCTGCATTTTAAAGAGACAATAAATAATTGCCCAAGTGAACAAGAGAAAGAGGGAGGAGTAACTGCTGGCCCATTGCTACATGAATCTCCTACACAGTGATGATGGAGAGCCATGTATCCATGAGCCTCCGGGGGACTCCCGATCATCCAACGTAAATCTGAATTGGACTTCAGAAACAATTTTAGGTTCTCGAGGGTGATGTTTCCGAAAGCTGTTGTAGCACCATGTTGATATTTGCGCAATTCAACAAGGGTTTCAAATAAATAAATCTTAAACGTATGCAGACAAGATTGTCGTCCGATCGACTTTTATTTAAATCTACGTCAGACGAAATCGAACCATCGTCACATGCCGTTTATAATGGGTTTTATATACACGTTTCCTAAGAACCTTGATGTAGCACTCCATCTTCTCTCTCCTGTGTACAGGTTTTCCTTGCCTTGTTGCCCTCTGATCTACAGAAGTCTCGAGAAGGGAAGACTTTTGCGGGCAGTTGGGTACATGTCTAAACGTGGCTCCTTCTAAATCGATTCTTAAGCTTGGACAGTTTGTGTGTGCCGTGCTGCTCTGGAAAAATCTGCTTTTAACCACAAAGCAATAAAGATTGACGTGCTTGTGACGCAAAGTATATAGAGTGGCAATAAGAGAAACAAAAAAAAATCTTTGCTTTGTGATTTTATAATGTCATGCGGCAGCTTTGTGGTCGTGCGTGGCCGTGCCTCCATTACCGCTGTAAAAACAAGCCTGTCTTGTCGTAATTCTGTTGTACCAAGGGGTTTTTTTGTGGAGTAAACCTGTGTCACAAAGTAATGTTGGATTTGAGAACAACCCAACCATTCAAGTGTACCACCTTAATTTAACATTTCTGGTCAGGAAGGCTTATGGGCTTGGGCATATAGGGGAGCACTCTCTACGGGTGTTGACAGGCAGATGAGAAGAGCATGCAGGGCTTCATGGGTCTCTGAATTCGGTTTTGATGTATTCAACACTTGGGAGCACTGTCTAGGAAGCCCATTTTCATAAATCGTTAGAACTGCGCTTATAATTCTTTGTAACGATTCCTTGTAAGCATTTTTGGACATGCTACTAATGCCCCATAAAGCGTAATGAACCACACAAGTGTCACTATTATCATAAAAAATGTACCATCCAAGTGTCAATACTGTAATAATTTAAAAAAAAACAAAAAAACAATTATAGCATAGTGTAGGGCGCGAGCTTTAGGACTAGCAATGGAATATGGAACACTTCCAGGTTAATCCCAGAAACGAGGACGTGCATACATAACATGCTTTTCCCAAAGAGAAAGCTTGTTGTTCTCCAAGATAACTGATGTACCTAGCTAATGGATGTCATTTAAAGTCATCTAGCTAGCCCACATACTTGGGCTGGGGGAAAAAAACGGTATTGACATGCTGTATATACATTTCCTTGTTACAACACTTTACTTCAGTCACTGTTTCTGTCTATTTGTCTGGTACAAATTTTGTAATCAATTTTTAACCCACTTCCCGTTAACCTATCGACTTGAAACTTGGTAGACATGTTCTACTCCGATGACGATGCATTTTAAGCAAAAAAAAAAATTTTTGTTGGAAAAATTCTAATTTTAAAAAACTGTTAAATATCTACTCGTGAATCTTAAGTGATGATGGAGAAAAATAAAGTACGCAGTCGGATAGAGTTGAGGATGCAGATTACGAATCTGAAAAAAATAGATTGTTGTCTCTTTCATCACCCAGTGAGGAAAGTGTTGTTTATAAATTTCATAGAAGAAAAAGCCTTTTTTGTTTTGTGTGGGTTTATTTTTTTATTTATTTTTTGAATGTTCTTACCAGTGATGAGCACTGTCGCCTCACAGGAAGAAGGTTCTGGGTTTGAACCTGCAGCCCAACTGGGGCCTTTCTATGCAGAGTATGCATGTTCTCCCCGTACCTGTTGATTAATAGGATCAAATCTAAAGGTTTACACCTTGGTACAAGTGTTTCAAGTGGTTGAGAACCGAATTCCCATCCAGAATGTTTGGATGTGCCTCCTGTGGGTCTTTTTTCTTTCTTTTTTTTTTTCTTTTTTCTTTTTCTTTTTTCTTTTTTCTAGACACTCTATAGGCGGGGCTTCATGAAGATGGGTGGGAGTCCCTCAAATGCTGAACCCACATAACTCTTAAAGAATAATCGTACCTAATTCATCTTTATGCGTTTCTGCATTACATTACAAAAATAAAGTTAACAGTGACATGCAGCCTGTTTCACCAGATTGGTCGAGGAATTGTTATAGCACAATAGAGCTTTTTGAGGCATTGGTGTATAAAATTCTTACAAGGAATGTTTACCAACATACAAAAATGATGAGCACAGATATAATGACTGATGAATGTAGGTTTTATAGAACGTATGGACTGTTGACGACGGCATAAGGAGCTGAAACTGATTGAAAAAGGTGGCCATTCGGGGGGGAAAAAAACCAAACAGGCTGGTCCTGTTTCCCAAAAGATTCTTGGATTTGAAGCAGTGTGAGATTTTATTTTATTTTTTATTTTTTTTTAAGTCCTTTTTTCGGTTCCCCGACATCAGCGATCCCTACACGGTCCGTCCGCAGTCGTGTGTGGTTTCAGGAGGCGATTGTGAGAGCTATTGTTCTTCGGTCACACACTGAATTACTCTGCATTGCCTAGCAACAGTTCAAGTAAAGAAAGCGCAAACGCCTCTTTTGAGAGACTTCACACCACTAGCCAGGAGCTGTAGTCGCACATGCACAGTTTTATCGATTTCCTGACGGGACCTTTTCAAAAGATTTTCTCATGATTAAAATTGTGTTTTTCAGCTTTGGGTTGTTGAGAGAGGCACTCATCCAAGCCGTATCGTTTCCTGATGTTCCACCATGACGCTGCTGTTGTGTACTAGTGGGCACAAATATACTTAAAGCATGTCTTGTAACAATGACCAGATGTACATATCTTCTTTTATAATCTTTGTAAGTCATTGAAAAACAATGCCTTGATCTAAATATTCGTTCTTCTTGTTGGTTGACAAATGTGTTGTGATTGATTGATGTAAAATAATTCAGTCCTATTTATTTGAATACAATGTTGATATTTTTTGTGTTTTACATGTAACCCCCTCCCCCCCCAGAGAGTTATTTTTGACATCAGTTCCTCTTCATTGATTTTACTCGTCTTTCCAGTAATAAAGCTTGCCTCGTATGGCATTCATGAACCTCAGCTTTGTTTTGATCTCTGCTGATCTGATCGTCTGTGCTCGCCTACTATTTTGTAATCAGAATTTCGTGGTTTGTGTGGGTTTTTTTTTTTTCTTTTTCTTTTTTCCCTGAAAATCCTGACGTGCACATTTATTGTAGCTGGCATTCTTAATGACTTCAAACAGCATGTGTGCGGGAGGTGAATATGAAGCAGCTGCAATTAATGACCAGGCAGATTTACCTGAGAGAGAGAGAGAGAGACTGGAACACAATATGCTTTTCATCATATTTAATAAATAAATAAATAAATAAGTGGGGGTGGATAAAAAGGATAATTAGGTAAAAAAAAACTGATACACTAGAAACGCTGTGAAAAGCTAATACACTTCATTACACTCACAACATGGAAACATGGAACGTAACCTATAGGGCACTATGGATGAAATTTCACTTGCTGCCCCAGACTATCCTTGGAACCATCATCCACCCATAATCCATCAACCCCACGTCCATTACACCACTGTATTCGATTTTTAAACCAAATTAACTTTATGGCTTCCAAAAAATGAAAACCTCCCAATGGGCCTGTAATTTGCTAGTTGTGGTTTTAATTTAATCTTTGAATTTAATTTTTTAATTAAATCTTTAAATCAACTTTGAATTGCTTTTACATCTTTATCTTTGACGAGAGTTCGCTTGGAAAAGAGAGCAGGATTTATAGCAGGGGGTGGCCTGTGATTGATTAAAGCCAGTGCTGTGCTTTAATGAAGATTTGTTCCATGGCCTAATACATTCCTAATTCACCACATAGTGCATGATTAGCATTTTTTGCTGTTGTGGATGGTCACGCACAGACACCCTAAAGACTGCACTTCCCAAAATGAGCTTTTACACAAATCTTGCTTCAGTGGATAAACTCAAGTCTACAAGTGGTAGACTTGTTCCTGTTGTTGTAATCCTATAGACTGCCCTGTGTTCACACCCGTACCCTTATGCACAATATGCCCATGCTAATCATCCTTTTTCCTTGAATCTAGGAGTTTAGGAATCTAAATCTAGATCCAGATAGCTGTTTAGATAAGTTACATATAATAATAATAATTACAATGATGTTATTTCCTGTAGTACACTGCAAATCTGGGGTCAACCACTATACATTACACTAAGTACTAATTGCACTAATGTACACTGGACCCTCGGCTCGTGAACTCATCGGATGGCGAACAAATCGAGGTACGGACTAAATTCCCGAACAGATTTTGTACCGACCGACGAACAAAGCCTCGACTGACGTACAGACAGCCAACTCACACTTCGTGCCACAGACCTTAAGTTCCGGTCGAGCACTCGTGGTGTGAACGTGTTCAGTGCATTTTTTTCATCGTGTTTGTCTGCATGTTTGCTCTATAAGCTTCATTATGGGTCTCAAGAAAGTGGAAATGGTACTGAGAGTAAGAAGCCTAAGCATATAACAGTTGAAATAAAGAGATAATCGCAAAACATGAGAATCGCCACCATATCCCTCCGCCACCGTCCACCTACGCCAGCAACTACGCATCCACCGCAAAGGTAACGTGCATTAAAATCATCTGTTATACTTTAATTTTATTCTATGTTTTATTGCCACACATAAACCCATAATACACTTTACATGTTTTTGAGGCCTGAAACACATTAATTGTATTTGCATTCATTTCAATGGGAAAAATTGATTCGGGTTGCGAAGAAATCGGTCGCGAACAGAGTCTCGGGACGAATTAAGTTTGCGAGTCGAGGTCCCATTGTATAGTTGTTGTTTTTTTGCTAGCCACACACACTAGCTTCATATTTAAATACAAATAATGCATGTTTAACAACTACTATACACAATAGATACTGATTGGTTTTGTATTTAATATAGAAATTCACTACTTTTAATACTTCTGTGTTTTGTGGTCTCAGGTTGATAGGTATTTTGGAAGATAAAAAAAAAGATCTCTATCTATCTATCTATCTATCTATCTATCTGTCTGTCTGTCTGTCTGTCTGTCTGTCTATCTGTCTGTCTGTCTAGCCATCTATCTATTTATTTACTTATTTAGTAATAATCAGGTTATGATTTTCCCTCCATTAACTCACGAGTAAGTAAAATTGGTAATGGTTATACACCATGTACGTCGCATAAAACTGGTTGTTAAAAAGGTCCTGATAAGCAGCTAACATGACTGAAAGGTGACAAGAGTTACCTTTTAATGCCTAATTGTTAATGATTCATTGATGGCTGTAAATTGTTAAAGGTAAGGGTTAGACACACGTCTCCATCTGTTCACCTGTAAACATACTGTTGTATTTTATTACTTTTGTCAGTTCGCTCATCTGATTAGAAAGGGTAAACAAAGTGAAAAATGTTGGAGAAAACTTCCTTTTCTGAGCCCAGTTGCTATTCTCGGGTCTGACGAGCGCCTTTCAGATAAATAATGATAACTGCATATTGGATAATCCTCTGGGTCAAACCAGAGTTATTGAACAATGCCCAGATTTTCATACACGGATCTGAATGCTCTTTTCCAATATTTTTGCAAATACTCAATTTGTACCGCCATTTGATGATCCCTGGTAGTAAAAGGGTGTGTGAAGGAGTGATTTCAGACACAGTGTTGCACTCCTGCACTATGTATCATCAGCACAGATGTGTCGGGGGAGTGGGGGCGGGGCGGGAGCAGGGTAGGGTGACAGGCGACAGATAATAAGTAGTGTTGCAGCAGGATGGTGAGCTCGCAGACACACTGCGCAGTTTCCAGAACACGATGTTCCTATGCAACCGTTGATGTTTCACATATTTTTTCATTAATTTCATTCATTTTTATTTCAGTGTAGAGGCATTTTTGCATGTTGTGCATGTAGATGTGCATGCATTTAAAAAAAAAAAAAAAAGAAAAGTAAAGATGATTAGTTTATTTACACATGCAGGGTATGTGGGCAGCATGGTTAGTGCAATGGCTAGCACTGTCATCTCACAGCAAGCTTCTGGGTTTGGACCTGCCAGCTAATGGGAGCCTTTCTGTGCAGAGTTTGTATTTTTTCCCCCCTGCCTGCGTGGGTTTACTTCCATGCAGATCTGGTCAAGTGGCTGCTTTAACTTGCACGTAGGTGTGAATGCTTGTCGAAAGGTCGTTTGTCTATGTGTTAGCCCTGCAATAGATTTGCGACCTGTCCAGGGTGCACCCCGACTCTTACCTGAAATCACCTGGGATTGACTCCAGATCCATCCCCCCAACTCTTAAAAGATAAGTGGTACAGATAATGAACATATGTATGTCATGCGATCACAGATTATTCACATGAAGTCCCAGGTGTTACCTTGAGGTCACGTACAATGCACCATCACGTCTCTCACATTACATTATGCGAAATGTATGGGATTTGTACCTGCAAGCAATTCCTGGGTAGAAACATAACGCGTTCCGCATGTTTTTCGATTAAAGGGCATTAAAGTCACAGTACTACAGTATGTCAGGATATAGCCATCACTTCACATATTTCTGTATTTATAAAGTTTTCAGGATGAGACACTAGAGAAACATGGCACAGGTGGCCAGGGCCTTAAGGGCAAAGCGGTGTGTTATTTTGGCACACAGATCCGTCCTATCAGCCAGCAGGAATCTCAATTTCATACTCTCTCAAGCCTTTCAGACACGGTGGGACAAGAAACACATCTGTCTCAAGACGTGACATCTGGGGGGGGGTAGGCTGCTGGAGGCGGCCAAGGCAGGAGCGCCGCCAACAAACATGTGGCTAAAGTGAAGACCTCATCACCGCCAGCCAGAAGTGTCATGCTTAACCCACAGAGGAATTGCATAGATCAAACACTCTGTAAGATATTCACTGCTTTCATGGATTTCAGAAGACTGAATCTTGGAGAGCCAGTTTTGAAGTTGACGTTCATGTCAGCCAGATCACGTTATCCGGATCTCTTCAACACGGCATGACCAGTACAGCGGCTTAATACACTTGATTGGGGTTTGACAATATGCTGTCAACTCATCATCTCTGCTGTATTAAGAAAACTGTTTGTTTGCCTCACTGCTACTTTGCCTAATCCATTACACACCAAGCCAAATGTGGCTGCCTGTCCTACACCATTGGCACTAGTTGGCCCTTGTCAAAATCCATTTGGTCAATTGTGTACGCTAAATTAAACCGAAGTAGAGAGCGGGTTCCCGAAATAGCTGTTCAGGCTAGTGAAATAGCGCAGGAGAAAAGAAACAGAAATGGGCATGACAAGAAAATGAGGGCAGACATGACTTAAATTTTAAAACCTCAGTTCATTTGGTCAACTATTTCATACAGATTTGATGCTGCTGGCTCCATTTTGCCAACGAAATGGTCTGTTTAACATGCTTAAAATGTAGGTAAACACAAAGGCTAGAATTAGTAACCGCAAAAATTTTAATTTATAAATCGTTATCGTGAGTGCACACTACAAAAGAATGACATTTTTGCAAGTATCTTGGATAGAGTCAAATCGATCTAGTATTTCCTATTTTAAGATGACAAGAAACTAAATCGAAAACGATTAAGCCTATTTCTAGGCTTTCTATATACACTGGGAATTTCTATTTCCTATTTTTTACTTGTTTCAAGCTATAAAATATTTATAATATTTAAACAGATTCAAATATATTACGAACCAGTTTTATTCCCTTGGCAGATAATTTTGCTCATTTTAACCAATTATATCTAAAAAGAAGTACAATTATCTAGCCATAATAATAATAAAAAAAAAAACAAAGTAAAAAAAAGTCAGCTTGAAATGAATGGGGGAAAAACGTCTATGAAGAATCTTAGATTTGGTTTATTGTAAGCTTAAAACAGAAAATTTTATAACAGGGAATACAAAGATGAATTGTATGCAGGATATGTCTTACAGGGTATGTGTGTCTACGAAAAGTAAGAAAACAACAAGGTAAGGATCCTTATTATTATGCAGCTCCTCCGTTCCCTTTAAGTCCCCAAAGTGACCACAGTCCCAGCAATTATTATTATATTTGTTTTTGGTTTGCAAAACCAAGTGACATGAATTCCCAAGTCAGAGTTCTCCTAGATGAATTTGTCACCGAGAGAAAATGACCCATACCAGAAATGAATATATGTGTGCCTTTCACAGTCTGCGTCCTTTCCCCTTCAGTGAATTGATATTCACAGCAGGAGAATTTTATTTGCATGTGGTTTGACCTCTACTTTTGCTACTGTAACGAGAGCGCTGGTAGCTCTGGGTTACTGATCAAAAGGTTGGAGGGATTCAAGCCCCAGCACTGCCAAGGTGCCATTGTTGAACCCTTGAGCAAGGCCCTTTTCCCGATCTGCTCCAAGGGTGCTGTATCATGGCTGACCCTAAACCCTAAAAAAACCAACCAACCAACTAACAACCACCCATCCAACTAACCAATCAACCAACTAACCAACCAACTAACCATCCAACTAACCAACTACCTAACTAACCAACTAACCAACCAAACAACCAACCAACCAACTAAAAAACTAATCAACCAAGCAACCAACTAACCAACCAACCATCCAACTAACCAACTAATCAACCAACCAACCAACTAATCAAACAACCAACCAACTAACCAACCAACTAACCAACTAACAACCAACCAACAACCAACTAACCATCCAACCAACCAACCAACCAACCAACCAACTAATGACCAACTAGCCAACCAACCAACTAACGACCAACCAACCAACCAACTAACAACCAACCATCCAACTTACCAATCACCCAACTAACCAACCAACCATCCCACTAACCAACTACCTAACTACCTCAC
>JAQMCW010000015.1:5252768-5266017 GCA_030068335.1 Chrysichthys cranchii | reverse complement strand
TCACACCTGCCTTGTAAAGCGATCAGTGAAATAGGAGTATCGGTTCATGGTATCGGCACTTTATGGACAAGTACGAGCACGAGTATTTTAGCAAAGTATCGGCCCGATACCCGATACTGCTATCGGTGCAACCCTACCCCTTTCTTCAAAGACTTGTGCACACAAATGTAGTTTGAATACAGTCTTTTTTTAGATATCCAAATAAATGGCCCTTAGAACTAAACAGCCCCTGAGCACATTTAGCAGTATAGCATTTCATCATACTGTACATGTATGGTGACAAAGTTGAACTGAATCATGTGCTAACCACAATGCTAGCCAATGTCACAGTTTTGGGAGCAGAATCGACCAAGCGAAGTAATTAACGGACAAAAGAGAATCAATTCGACAAAGGTTGCTAGCAACAGTTGCATTGCTAGCAACAGAATCCCAGCAGGCAGGGAAAAAAACCCTGAATTTTACTAAAAAAAAAAAAAATAAAAAAAAATAAAAAAAAAATACAAAACCCAGAGCGTATGTAGGTGGACGAGATGGCTGTTATTTTCCAGCTGTGCTGCATGCGCTGTAAGAAACCAGTGAGGCAAATGTCCAGCGTGATGGGGTCTCTAATCTTTACTGTAGCAAACGTAATCTCTACCAGAAGCAAACGCACATCATTCTTGCCCTATGCCCTTTCCCCTTCAGTGAACTGGCTTTTCCACCAGCTGAATTTTATTTACGTTCTGTCAGAAAAGTGTTATCTTTCAGGTGACTCCCATTTTGGTGCAAGGATCATAAATGTTACAGCTAAACCATAGATTATGGCACCCTGAATCAAGGGATTATCACTTTTTAAGCCATCCCTACTGAGTACGAAGATCTTTAAAATAAAATGGATTTGGCATCTAGATTTTTGGCCAAAGTGAAAAGATTTTATTACATATTTTGGGAGACATTAGGAAGACAACCATAATGTAAACAAAAAAAATTGCATGTTTGAGGGCTAAATCAAGATAGACCAAGACCACCCAAAAGTATACCACTGACGATGCCTTTTATTGGTCAGGCCACTCAGGTCAGTAATGGACATCTTTCGTGAGCTGACTCTTACTGGGTTCAAATCTCTCTGTAAATCTCTCTCTGTGAATCAAATCACTCTCTGCAAATACCCCACAGTTCTCCAGCCTCATGATAGTGCTTAGATGTCCATATATAGCATACGCTTGTATGGGCTGACCCTGGAAGGCCAAAATCATACAGACAAGGAAGACCAACTCTTCTGAGAAAAGCGTCCTGACTACTACAGCCAGACAATGCTCCCGTTCAGGACAGTTACAATAATGATCCGTTCATTTTAATCTTGGATTTATCCTAGCAGGTATACAGTGTACAAATACCTAATACACTGCTAAAAAGGAAAGGTAACCACAGTAATGGTCATAACTAATGTGCATTAAGCCTACCCCTGCTTCTAAAAGCAAGTAATGTTGTACTCTTGATGGGCCTCATTAAGCTTGAAGGAGAACAATAAATCTATGGCTATGCCACAGCAAATCTGTTTTTTTAGCAACAATACATCCATATAAGCTGGCATACCATCGTGGTCCACCCCATATAGAGGTCTTGTGGTGGATATCGTTCCATGTGATGACATTATGCAAGCCCGTGGTCATGGAGGTTCCTATGGTGAAAATGAGGCGCTGTTCAAAAGCCCGTCGGAGCAGTCGCAGCACACGGTTACCCTCGGGGCTGTCCGGTAGGTAGGCCACACGATCTGTACCTGGATACCGCACCCCAGGGTTTGGGTGCTCTTGCTGGAAAAAAAAAACAAAATACACAATTTAAAATGAAGTCTGTATGGCGACAATCGCTATTTAATTCAGTCCGATGAGAAAATAAGACAGCAAATACCGGTTAAGTCGATATACTTACTGACTGGAACCCTGGAGGGAAGCTATAGATAATGCATATGCATCCATAGCCCTCATGCCCAGGCAATTCCAGATCTGGGTCTCTTTCCACCATCATGCTACCATTCCCTGGCTGATTCCCAATGAGCTGGCCATAAACGAGTCTACATACAGGGCAAGCCTTCTTCACCTGGAATGCCTGTTCCAGGCAAGAGCGGCAGAACGAGTGGCCGCACTTCTCCAAAATAGTCTTCTCCACCATCTCCCCCATGCAGATGGAGCAGATGGCACGGTCATCTTCGCTCGACCGGCCTGCTCCTGAATCACAATCCATCTTTGCTGTGGCTTCGTGCAACATGGGGAGAACGGCACAGGACTCCATCTCGGTGCTTTTCCTGCACCTTTGCTGTTGCCTCTGGGATCGACGTGGCTGTGGAGGAGGAGGAGGAAGCAAACTGCCCTCAGTGTCCGTCTCTACCACCCCAATACAGGGTAAGAGAGAGCGCTTTCTCTTTGGCGCAGCTTCCTGTTTGGTCATCTCCTTGCGGGCACAGCGGCACAGGTCTATAAAGGCTTTGCGTGTGGCAGGTGAGACTGGGCCTTCCATCAATCCGGTCCTGCCCTCCACCGGGGAGAGTCTTACAACACAGCAGCCTCCGCGCTCTCCACGGCGCACGATTCCAGCACTCAGTCCCTGTTTGTCCTCAAAGTCAAGAAGCCACGGCCTCCCGGCTGCCGCCAGGTAATCCCACACAGCCTGAGACACCAGTACCTCATCACTGCCCTGGCCTGCGCGCACACTCATCTCATCAGATGAAACTAGGCAAAGAAAACAAGAAGGTGAGAAGACACACCAGAAACAGTCCACACTGTGCTTTTACTACCAACCCAGATGCAGCATGGCTCCATCAAATCTCTCCACATTATTTGTATTACTATTACTACTAAGCTAACAAGGTAGCCCATGCTTATTCTATCAAGGTGACATTTCCATTTTGCTTTTTTGGCAGATATTCCTCAGCACTACATGCATGAATTGCATCAGCAAAAATTCAGCCTAAATTTAAACTAATACTGAACAAGATTCATATCCCTACAACTTGATAGCCTATTTTTAAACCCGCCAAGCTGTAGTTAGACCAAAATGTACATGCATACACAGTGGTGGAATGTAACTAAGTACCATTTACTCAAGTGCAGTACTTAAGTGCAAATTAGAGGTACTTGTACTTTACTTGAGTATTTCCATTTTATGCAACTTCATACGTCTACTCCCTAGATCACAGAGGCGGATATACTTTTTACTCCACTACATTTATCTGACAACTTTAGCTACTAGATACTTTTCAGATTACAATTTTTCATCCCCTTCCTGTTTGGTCAGAACCACATAACTCCAAATCTGGCTTAACTAGAAAATGGATTGTCACAAAGATGGCCAAAAACATGGCTGCTTTTCTGAGCTAACAAAAAAACTGACTTTTTAGAGATACATAGTTCCTACAGGGCGGCGACGCTACAAACATATGGCGGACTTATAGAATATGATGGCTGATTGTAGATTAAACTTCCCAATAGTATATAAAGTAATTAAAATTGGCTCATACATCTACAGCAGTAACATGCAACATACACATTAATGCAGCGGTAATATTAATCTGAAAAACATCACATATACTCATAAAAGTCTGCACAATGAGGACTTTTATGATTTATGATAATTTAAGTACATTTTGCTGACAATACTTTCGTAATTAGGTAAGGCTTTGAATGCAGGAAGTACACCTACTCTCACTCATCTTCTACCACTTAACCCTGTAGCACCCCTGGGGGCATATTTGACTCTAACTTTTATATCACCCTTATATTCAACCCACTCATTGGACATTAGCTGACATCCCAGGAGGTCTCATAGGGACCATTCCATAACATAAAAGGGTTAATTTAAAAAAAAAAAAACTGGTTTTTTGGGTTCAATGAGTTCGTATAATCATTTTAGCCAATGGAGATATTTTTCCTATTGTCATAAGGTGATCTGGGTTTTGCAGGGTTAATCCTGTTCAGGGGGTGGGGGGTGGGGAGCTGGAGCCAATCCCAGCTGACTTCGAGTGAGAGGCGGGGTACACCCTGGGCAGGTCACCAATCCACTGCAGGGCAACACACAGAGACAGACATGCATTCGCCCTCACTTTCACACCTACAGACAATTTTGAGTAGCCAGTTAGCCTAATCCCATCTGGGCATGTCTTTGGTCTGTGGGAGGAAACTGGAGTACCCAGAGGAAACCCACGCGGACACGGGGAGAACACACAAACTCCACACAGAAAGGCGTCCAGGTTGACCCCGGGGATTGAACCCAGGACCTTCTTGCTGTGAGGTGACTGTGCTAACCACCACACCACCCCACTTTAAGTACATTTTGCTGGTAATACTTTCATAATTAGGAAAGGCTTTGAATGCTGGACTTTAACTTGATAGAGTATTCTCATATTGTGGTAATAGCGATTGTACTTTGGTAAAGGATGTGAATACTTGTTCTGCCGATATGGTTACATCACCTATTCTGAACTACACTCAAAGAAATTCATATGAGTTGCATTCAAGGTTACCTCAAATAAAAAAAAAATATATATATTTTTTTTAAATCAAATCACAGCAAAATCGCACATTTCCGTATAGAGTTATATTTCATGTTGTAGAATATCTGTACATCTTGTAGTTCCTGGTATTACTTGAGTTAGTCACCTCCACACCAACCTCTCTGTCTCAAGTTAAAAACACACACAGCTTGTCATGTTACCGAGAAAGCTCAAAGCCCCCTGAACTGACCATGCAAACAAGGATGCTTCTATCAAAGTGGCAGAATTTTCAGGTTTTAATCAGAACTCGAGGCATTATTTTCTGCTACTGACTACTGACCACACACGAACTGCATCAGCAAAAAGAACAACAACAACAAGAAACAGGCCTAGAATGTAACCTCGCGTGAACTAAGACTTGAATAACATTGACAACTTGAGAGCGAGCTTACTTTTATACAATCCAAGTCGAGGCTAGACCAAAACACACGCGTGCATAGGCGGAAATGTAGCAGGAGGGGGAGGGGGAAGGGGGTTAATCATGAAAACAGCGCGCGACGGTACCTTTTTACTGAGTAAACACCACACAGTTATCGAGTCCTTCTCCCCGATGTTGACGGCTATCAGCACCCCTCATCTCTTGGCGAAATATCCTCGACTTGTCATGTCGCTTTAGGGGTGGGTGTGTGTGTGTGTGTGTGTGTGTGTGTGGTGGGAGGGGGGGGGAGTTCAGAGCGTCAGCAGACGTCAAATATCAACAGGCGCTCGCGGCGCAGAACAGAATCAGCTGTTTCCGAACGGCACAAAAACACCGGATAAACAAAGAGCTCGCGCTCCGCTGCTGCTCCTCCCCCCCCCGCCTCCTCCTCCTCTTCCTCCTCCTCCTCTCAACCAACTGCAAACAGCCGGCGTCAAACAGCAGCGCTGTTCATTATTATTATTATTATTATTATTATTATTATTATTATTAAAACCCGTTTACCTTGTGATCCCATAAATTCGCCCTTAACGGCAGGTTTGGATATCACCCTGTTCCAGAAGAAGAAAAAAAAATATAAAGAAGATTACTTTCACTGACACATCAGATATCAGGCTCAAAGACAAAAGAGACGTGTTGCAACTTTCCATTTTTCATATCACTATTGTGAAAACAATACTACTACTACTACTACTACTACTACTACTAATAATAATAATAATAATAATAATAATAATAAAAACCAAGCATGTCTTTTGTTTTATTTTTATTGCTTCTAAGAAGGCGTGCCTTGGGGTGAATCTCACCTCCTGTGCTGCCGGAAGAGCCCTGTATGTGCTGGGTAATCTATGGCTGGTAAGCGGTTATGGTCCGATGGAAGCATAAAGACAAGCGTTGGACGGGGTTTACCCTTCTAGGAGAGGAATCCCACCGGATCATGCCCGCATAACCGATGCGTTTTTGTTCAAGCACATGTTCAAGCCAAAGACCACATTAACGCACGAGCGCTGTGTTTCGGTATTCAGTTCTCTCTCCGGTTCCTTCCGCGCGCCCTCCTTCTTAACACACACCATCAACATGTCCGAGGTGATCTGCCTGAATAACTCTGTTTATTATTGGTGTTATTTCCCCTTTACCGTAAGTAACGTTAAATGGGTGTCATCTTTGCATCCTAGTTTGCTGTATCCGTGATCTGGGAAGCAGGAAGTTCGTCACGGAGCGGATTAAAGTCCGGCGGAGGTCTGGCCACTGCCCGGCGCCATTTTGAATGGCAGCTTTTCAATAACTGTGGGATTAGTGTAAGATTGTGGGTTGTACACGTCGTCTGAGTGTATTCACTAAAGTAAACGCGAACACATCCGTTTCAGACTCTAACATATCTAACGCAAAGTGAGGGGTTTCTTTGTTTTGAAGCTGACCTGCACTTTGTGTCTTCACTAGAACTGAATTTCTGAAGTACAGTTGATCCTCTCATTAACGGACTAATTGGAGGAGAGGTTGTCCGTTGACTTGAATAGTCCGATGATGTGAAGTGTTTTAGTGGGGGGATAAAATAATGGAAATACAAAGAAAAACACCACTAAGGTCCATAAAAGTGCTACCCAAGTACTGTACACATGACAAGCAGCATAATGACCAACGTAAATAGGTAAGTACATTGAGAAAACATTGAGGTGAAAAACACCAAATCACCGCTGAAAAAACAGTATAGCTTCACAACGACCACAGCTCAACCGACGCTTGTAAGCAACTAGTAGCACGCACGGCACGGCCGTCTAGCGGACAATTGCTGAACTACCGGACTCAGTTCGCAAAACTTTCGTATCGACATTCTGGCTAATGGATTATGTATTCAGACCAGCGGAGTTTGTCCGTTGCATTCAATATCCCTTAATGCGGTGTCCGTAGATGAGAGGATCAACTGTACTTCACTTAAAAAAGAAAAAAAAATCATTAATCTGCGCTGGGTTTTTCTTTTGGTTGTTTGTTTTAAATAGTGACTATTTTTCATGCCTGCGGATTAAATCGATTTGGGTCAGCTTTGTTATCACCTTGTCAGTTTAGGCAATACTGTTATATTGTGCTAATTATACACCTTGACTACCTGTAGTCTTGCCAAGTGTCAGTACTTTGACATTACTCACTGTAAAAATTTAATTTTGGAAAAAAATATAAATCACAACCGGACCACCAGGAAGTTGTTTCTTTTCCTACAACAGCACGTCATGTGGTACAGTGAAACCTTGGACTATGAGCATAATTCGTTCTGGAGACATGCTTGTAATCCAGAGAACTTGTATATCAAAGCAGATTTCCCTGTAAGAAATAATGGAAACTCAGATAATTCGTTTCACAACCCACAAATATTTATACAAAAATGACAAAATATAATACAAAATATAAAGTAAAAATACATAAAACTGTCATGAATTTGCCCGTTCAGAGCGCGTGTGCTGTGCACCTGTACTGAGCACTACCAATAGCGGTGCATGTCAGAGAACTCATGCGCTAAAGACTACTTCTTGTTTTTCCTCTACAACACCACGGCGCGTCACATGGGTGGTGACAGGTGTACCGGATTGGGACTGATTGCGGGATCTATAAAAAGACTCATGCCAGCACAGCAAGGTCGCAGAGCATTAGTAGCCATTTTCCGTGCTCTTGCCAAGCTTTGCTATTCCCGTGTTTGCATTCTCCGGTTTTGCTTAAGTTTCTGTTTCTTGTTATTCAACTCCACCACACCTGACAAAAACTAACCTGCACTTTACCTTTAAAAAGAATCGTGGTTGGTGTGAGGGAGAGGGGAGAGGACTTTTACTTTTGACTTTCACGACAACTCACAGAATCACTGCAGTCTGTCACTCACTGGGATCTTTTTCTTTTCGTACGACTTTAACAAGGAAACTATCCAACGATCGCTGCCTTTGCCTCCTTTTGAGGATTTTGTGGAAATGCGACATTGCATTGTCATTAAGCAGATTCATTGCTCACACTGCTACACCCTTATTCGGGTGGTGCTTTTCTACAAAGTTTTGCACTCTTTCCCACATTTTACACATCTCCCTGATCTCATCTGAAGTGAGGAATCAGTCTTTTCTATGCTAGCGCACAGATGTTGACTATACGAGTGAGCCACAATCCCGCAGTGAGTGAGAAAGAGAAGTTGTGATTACGTGAGGCTCGGCAGATGAAGCGTATGAAACTACTCTTATTGCAAGAAATTGCTCATTAACCAAGTCAAAATTTATTACAATTTTTTGCTCGCAGACCAAGTTACTTGCAATCCAAGGTTCCACTGTATTTTATATTTCTTATACCACAGCAATTGGCCAACAGTGCTGTAGTTTTTTAGCCTTTTACAGTTGTGGTGGGAAAAGTCTGTAAAAACAATTTAGTTCCTGTTAGCACTTCTGTTATATTCCTCACCAGCCTTGCTTTTTTCTCTGTCTTAAAGGTAAGTGCAATACACATGCATGCGTGTATGTGCACACACACACACACACACCGCTTGTCATGTTAGCAGAGAAACTGAAAAGTGCAAAACCTTCCGTTCTGAAGACTCTGCCATGCTGGAAATCTCACTGACTGTTACTGACAGTGCACTGGTGACTCCTTCAATACATGTTAAATAAAAATATTGTTATAGAAAACACTTGTTTTTCTTTCTTAAAATGACACCTATTAATTCACTTTAAAAATCCAATTACTATTAATGTTACATTAAAGGTACACTATTCAGAATTCAGTTGACTGTAACCAACTGCTGTTGAAAGCAACATTTCAAAATGTTGCATGAATGTTTGAAGTTGATTATCGAACAGAACAGCCACTCAGGCCTGTACATTGGCCTGTAACTGGAAACAAGGCAGTTAAGGTAGTTTTTATGAGCTTTTATGAGCTCTGACAGAGCAAACAAAAGACATCCGTGCATGTTACCGGAGGCGTCCATGTTTTAGCATGTTAAATGTCCAAAAGTCGGAAACGATATCATCACAGTTCGCAAATTACTGACTTCTAAGGCACCACGAAAGCAGCCTTATAGCCAATAAACTAATGGCATTTTTTGGAGGTGGGAATAAACCAGAGAATCCAGAAGAAACCCATACAGACAAGCTCTGGCTCAAACTGGTGACCCTGAAACTGGGAAGTAGCGCCACCATGCTGCCCATGTACCAGGACAATAAGAGCAAAACAAAAAGCGTTTGTCTTTGTTCAAACACAGTTTATTGTTAGATGACAGGCAAATAAACTTTTGGATATGCATTTATTTTTTCCATATTATTGTTTTTATTCTATCACTTGGTATTGGGTGATCCTATTGCTGTTGTTGTTGGTATTATAAAGGTCAAAAGTGTGGCACCGTGACAACCTTAGCTTCAACCAGGAGGCAAATCACCTCCCGTTAAAGGTCGTATGAACTAACCGAGACCTCACACAGCTCTTCCGCCATCGCCGAAGAGTGTTACTATGACGACGCAGCAAGCCCCCGTGCCCGCGCACGCTTCCTGTACGCGATGCAGAAGACGCCAGAAAAGTGCGAGCTGTGTCATAGCGTGCGCGCGCCCGCGCGCTTCCTGAACGCGCCGTGGAAGACGCCAGAAAGTGCGAGCTGCGTCATAACGCGTGCGCGCGCACGCACGCTTCCTGAACGCGCCGTGGAAGACGCCAGAAAGTGCGAGCTGCGTCATAGCGTGCGCGCGTGCACAGAGTACGGTGGAGAGACACGCGAGGAGTCAGCAGGAGGTTTTGCACTAGCGTCTGATTTCTGCTGCTAGTCGTTCCTTTTCTCCCCCTCTCTCTCGGTGTGTGTGGGGTTTTTTGTGAGTCTGTCAGAGTGAGCACCAGAACCGTCCCCCAGGTCTAGGACTGTTGCTTTTTTTTTTATTTTTAAAGAGTGTAATTTTGGAGAAAGCTGAAAGTTGATCCCGACATGTAAGTTTTCTCCTATTGAACGAGATGCGCTAACTTGTTAGCCAGGTAGCTAGCGCGTATTTAGCCAGCTAGCTAAGAATTTTATCCGAGCTTTTACTTCAGAACGTTAAAATAAAACCCAAATGTTTATTCATGCGCAAATTTATACAAAACTCCTAAGACGGTTACAAGCACCGAAATGTATTTACAGCAGTAATATGAAGCCAGGTAGAGCAGGTTGCTGCAAGTAACGCTAGCGTGCTAACACTGGCTAATTCAGATGGCTTAACATGCTAGATATATTAGTGTGGCCTTTACTTAGCGCCCGGGCTAGCCAGCGAGCTAGTTCGTTAGTTAGCAGGCTAACAGTACTAACCCATGTGGCATTTGCTAATTGTCGATAGGGGCATTTTTTTGTACTACACTGGCGGTCTCCGAGCCACATGGAGATTCCGACATGACATATGAAACGTGTTAGCATGCTAACTAACGCCCATTACACGCTTCTGAATTAGCCTCAGCGGTCTTTGTGTTTCCCGCTCAGTAATCCTCTTTTTGCATGGCTTTCCGAACCTGCTTCACGTCTCGTGTGCACTTGATGAAGCTTTTAGCGAAACCCCCACCAATTGTGGAGTTTTTAATTCATTCTTAGGCGATGCCCGAGCTCTATTGTTGGCTAGCCCGCTTTGGCGAGGACGCGTGATGTTGCAGTATCGGAGCTGCGCTAGATGACGCTAACTCATCTCAAAGCGGCTTAATGCGAGCTCCGTTTAGTCAAACAGGCGACCTTGAGATAACGTGCGGCGTCCAGAATGGCGTTCTCAAACTGAAGAGGAGGATGACTCGCCTGCCCAGGTTAACTGGGCTTTATTTGTGCGTGTTTTGTAGCCGCGCAGGTCGGTGTATGGTTGCTAGCTCTACCGGCGCGTGCGGTAGACAGGTGCCGAAATGTGGCCAGGGTTGCCAAGGTAACGTCCGCTGTCGCCCTGGCCATCAGGGTCACGCGATATCTAAGTAGAATCTCCGTCAGGGAGAGCTCGTGTGTATGTGGGGTTAACAGGATGGGGATGAAGTCTTGTCTTCGTGTTGTTGTTGTAGGTCATATGTTCCCGCGGGGGTTTCGTGCATCAGGAGAACTCCATGTCGTGCACATTTGGGGTTTCTCACCCTGTGTTGTGACACCTGATTGAACTGATCAGCTCCTAACCATCCGTTAAGGTTAAGGTGTGTGGGTTGAGCAGGGAAAGCTTTAAGGTGTCCAGGGCCTGTGTGCCGTCCCTAGGGACCTGACAAACAGTAGCTTGGGCAGTGATGAGATCTGATACTGGATGGCACCTGGAAACCCTGGATCAGCCACTGAGCAAACTTGATGTGCTTTCTAAACAGGTCCATGGGTTATATATTAATGTGAGTGTAATGTTGACTGAGCTGACACGCATTGCCTCACATGTGGCCAGCGTGCCTCTGATATTTGGATCTCGATTTGTACGTTCATGCCTCTGCCTGAATGAGAGCAAAATGCATGCTTTGAGTTCGGTTAATGTTTGGGTTCATGTGATGCTTTGGGTAATTAAAAAAAAAAAAGAAAGTTGCCTGAGGGGTGTGTGTAGTGCGCACACACAAAAAAACTTACTGTACTTGTAGAGCTTTTATATTTTTTTCAGTAGGCTTTGAAATGGTGCGGCAGAATGGAAAGCGTAAACAACCCTTTGCCAAGGGTGCCGGGATATCACTGTTACCCAAGTTTGAAGTGAACGTTGACACTGGATAAATGATTATGTAATAATATAAACAACTAGTTTAAGAAAAAATTGTGCCTCACACGTAGTGCTTTTCATCTTTTGTTTGTAAGCGTCAGCATGTGGCAATCCTTAAACGTCCATGACATACTCGTAGTGTTTGGTTCGTTTTCTGTAATTAGGTTCATACAGGATCGACTTGTCTACATGCTGCAGTCAAACCACACCAGAGGATGCGTCAAAGTAGACCGAAACCACATCGCTTTTGATCTTTTGTATTGTATCTGAGTGCTGTTTCTGCGTGTTTACCTCCCCAAAGAAACTGGACCAGTGGGGGGATGAAGTTTCTTTGAGTAGGTAAAAACACAGGGTTTCATTCAAACTGACTCAACGGTGCCCATGTGAACGCACCTTAACATTTGTGATCCGTGCTGGCAAAATGAGTTGGAATGAGAATTTTCAAAAGTGAGTTGTCACTTCCACATTGTCCATCTAAAGACTTTCAGAATTAGGCATGGTTTGTTGAAAGCGGGCAAGAAATGACCACTTAACAACTAGCCACTTTTGTTAATGTCTAATGGGGTTTGGAAACTTGCTTTCCATTGGTTCATAAATGTGTCATCGGGAATTCCATGTGTATTATCAGAAAGTAGAGGAACTACGCTTCACAGAGACACCAAACATGGGTAGGGAGAGTCCCCCATCTCACCGTGAGCGCATAGTGAAAAATACGGATTTATCATGGAATATTACGACAAAGGACTAATTAATGAAGACATACGAATGAACATAATGAACAAAACCTTAAAATAAAAGGAGTTTGGGATGTTTTCTTGCTGTTCTATCATGGGGATCAATAAATGAGGGCTTTATGGACTCATTTTTTGAGAGAATCTCAATTTTGATCAAAATCATGTTTTGCCTCTTAGCTCATAATTAGCCTATGCGCATTCCGACTCATTTTGCCAGCACAGGTCACATATATTGCAAATATAAAGTTTGATTGTTGCATCCTTAGTTTATATTTAGCTAGAATATTCTGTCCCGAGGTGCACGTGCATGCATTTTGTACCACATCTGTATGTTTAGTTTCATGCATATTCCCTGAATATTCATTTGTTCATTCAACAGGCAGCCATCAACTGCTAAGTGGTACGACAGACGGGACTCTGTCTTTATTGAGTTCTGTGTAGAAGACAGCAAAGATGTTGACGTGAAATTCGACAAATCAAAGCTTAACTTCAGGTATGTTGTCAAATGCCAACATGTGAAATAAAAATGAAATGAAGTGCTGGTCTCTAGATGTCGGTGTCCTCTTGCCATCTTATGTTTGTGTCAAATTCCCTGTTCAGTTGTGTAGGTGGTGTCGATAGCATCAAATATCATAATGAAGTAGAACTATTTGAGGCCATCGACCCAAATGTAAGTATATTAGCAGGGGGTTTTTTTTTCTTTTCTTTTCTTTCTTTTTTTGTGATGCTGCTATGTGTGTTTGACTGAGAATTATTAAATTTTTTTTAGGAGTCAAAACACAAACGTACAGACAGGTCAGTGTACTGCTGTCTACGAAAAGCAGAACCTGGCAAGTCATGGCCGAGGTTAACAAAAGACAAAGCAAAGGTGGGTGGCCTAAAAAAATTTTTTTAAATTTAT
>JAQMCW010000015.1:5192638-5202922 GCA_030068335.1 Chrysichthys cranchii | reverse complement strand
CCCCCCCCCCCCCCCCCCCCCCCCCCCCCCCCCCCCCCCCCCCCCCCCCCCCGACTACTAAAGGCCTAGGTGTGAAATGCATGGCTCACCACTGGTAATCGTCCAAAGTGGCATACAATATATTGCAATTATTCTGCATGGTTAGAGAGTACGTATGGAATCACATTCATATATTTTAAGAGTGAAGAAGAAGCCGCTAAGCCCATGCTCTCTGTCATCTCTCATAAAAAGAAGGTCAAATGAAAGAATTCACAGTGTAATAAAGTCATTACAATGCATTTTTGTTAGAGACAAAATAGCCTGATACATTTATGACTCCCATTGGCTTTCTTTTCCTTTTCCTTTTCCGCTCTTGTAGTATGGTTTTAAATGCTGATTTAATCCCTTCCTTCCACTTCAGTCTATTGTGATTTCAGCTGAAAAATGCTGAGTGCATAGTCGTATAAATCAGCTCAGAGGCCCAAAAGGTTGTGTTCATGCTGCATAGGTCGGAGATTCATCACAATGCACTGGCACAAATGGTTACCATGGCGAACAGGGTTACGGTGAAGCTGATGTACAATGTGTGGTGCTTATTCAATAAACTTACATTTAGATTCATGTCACAGTACCGTTTCGTATTTTTTTTATGAAGGAAAGAGATGAATGTCCTAAATCCCTGCAAGTTAAAAAATCATTTATACTGCATTATTACTTTATAATCTTATTAGATATAGGCATCTGTGACAATGTGTGTGGGGGGGATGACATGTCCTGATTTCTCTGTCGTCTTGCTTACTTCTTACTTTTAAACAAAAAAGGTATGACACAAGTCACCCTCAGTGGCCCTTTCCAAACCATAATGCTCATTAATACATGCACAGATCTCATCTCAGATACTGTATGATACTGTCGGTTTTGAAAGTATGCTAATAAGGTGACATCATTTATTATCTCTTTAAATTAAGTACCTATGTACTTCATTTAGCATTAAAACAATGCCTGAGAGAACGTTATGGCTCTTAACAGATTCTTTCCAGAGAAAATTTTACCTATAAATTAAATTCCAATAAATGTATTTCATGATCATTTATTTAAATGTATACAGTTATATTTTGTGTATTTGGGTTGTTATTTTTGATCTTTTCTCCAACAGAACATACTGGGTCCAAGTTGAATTTATTTATAGGCTGACTAGTTTTTGAGTGCCTAAGGTCTGGATTCAATACATCCAAGTGAAGTGAGCAGGCAAACAGGCTTATAGCTATAAAAACTCACAGTGAGGATAAATACTTAACCTAGATGATGTAAGTTTCACAGCTGTAAGTATCTAGATAAAAATAATAATCACCCACCCACTGTGTGTCCCCTGACCCCAGTTTGAGAACCACGTTTCTAAATCATACACTGGTAAGGGGAAAAAAGCTCACAAAAAATCTTCTTCATCTTACACTGAATACTTCTGAAATATTCCGTGTTAAACAATGCTTCACACCAACTTAAAACACTGAGAAAGTCTTGCAGGTAAAGTGTCGTTATAGAGAAACTGGCTGATTTTCTCTCCTTCCAGCCTGGACAAGGTGAATGAACTAGTCCATTTATAACAGAATATTCGTAACATGTCATTACTTTGGTCACGCCTTTCTTTGCTTTGATAACTGTACCAATCCTGTAAATAATTCAGCTTGGTTTGGCAAGATACCAGCTTTCAAAATAATGGCCCAACTAGTCAAACTGGTAGACAGTCTTTGCCAAGTGTTACATTAGTTATAAAATAAACATTTGAGATTTGCCATAGCATTAGTAGTAGTAATTCAGAAATTTCATTTCCACCAGCACTTTTGACCAGCAGGCAAAGATGGAGTTTTGGCAGCTGTTTAAGCCAAACTAGATTCTTTAGTGGGGATGTTTTCTATGGAAATGTCTTGACACACAGATTTGGCCCTAAGCAAACTGCAGTAGCTCTGGAAAATGTCAGTGTGTTGTCTGAACATGACAGCCTTCATAGTCCTTTATGATTTTTGAATGACTTCAACAACATTTTAAATATCTATTTCCAGTAGTATACAACAAGCCATTTCTGCACAGTATAGGATTTCTTCTATAAGCTGGAAACTACTGACTGTTGTATAGAACAATGCTTTTACTTTCCAGGGACTGCCTAATTTTGCCAAAAGCAGCTGGAAAAATATTATACTAAATAACCTATTATTTATTGAGCGCAGCCCTGTAGTAATACTGTGGAACATTAGTTCTCATTAACTCATTAATTTTTTGTAAATCTTTTGGTAATAAATCTAGATGGATTTTTTTGCCCCATGCACACCGGGGTCAGTTGAGGACAGAAGTGCCGAACAAGGTCAGGCCGCCTATCTTGGTAGCCTGCCAACTGCAGTCCTGTACGTGCCTTAACCACGCACAGCGTGAGAAATAAACCCAGGTCAAAAGGTTGACATATTCTCTTTAATAATGTGTGATATTTTCTCTTAAAATACAGCCTTTTTTGAGGTAGCCCATTACAGTTCAAGAACATTAGCGTTTTCAAAACAGACATCAAAAAAGACATGAAATAAATACTTTCATGTACAATATGTTGCAAAAAAAATGAGGTAGAAATGGTTACAGAAAATGTACAAGAACAAGAACCTAGATCAAGGTTACTGTACTAAAAGATTCAAAACAGCTAATAAATGCCAATTTTGTTGAACAAACTGCTAACTGAACATGCCTGTATACCTTTGGAAACTGTAGATGTGGTATGCTCAGATCTGGAACAAAATGGATACAAATCTCAAGAGTTTATAGAAAACATAGTCTCTCAAATTTTGAAACTAGAAGTGGGCAGTGCTCTGTATTGCATCTACACTATAACATGTGTAGTCAGAGTGCAAGACTGCTGGGTTTTGTCCTTTAACGTCAGTCTGGACCAATGTGTATGCAGATCATCACAACTGACCCGCATCTATGTCACGTCAGAAGCCACCAACTAAGCCTGAATGATGCTATAGTGTTTAAGGAGAATGATGACCAAACGCAAAATAGAGGACGGGATGGAAGGAGTGAAGTACACGCTCTATCAATCTCTCACAATACAATCCCTTGGTATGACTTTTGCAGAATAATGGCACTGGCACAATCAGTAGCATTTGGAGTAAAAGCCAAAATCACTAACATTGGTAGAAGCTTCTGGATTGTCTACATGGAGTGTGTTCTCAGCACTGTGTGTACAAGAAACCGCATGACAGTCGATTATTAGACATGATTAGCTGCCAGTTGCATACAAATCTGCACAAAATTTCTAATCTTTGGACTGGTTTCAATTCTCCGAAGAGTTGCTTTACGTATATATCGGGGGGTGTATAAAATATATAACACAGTGTATTCGTTCAAATCAAATTCAGCGTGATTTATGTAAAAACGATCTCGTTCTAAACAGTTTGTCCAACAAAATCAAGCATCCAACCTGCCACCTACAAGAATGTTTCATGAAGACAATCATCACTCCATCAAAATCTATATCCAAAATCAAAGGAAAGGATGAAGGAATTATGTATTTATATAGAATTACAAAAATTGTGGATTTTTATGGCATCAGATATCCCCTGAAATACCTGAATTACATTCAATGTTAGTCTTTGTAGCATTTTCAAGTTTTCTCCAATGAGGTAATACCACAGCTGCAGTGTGTGTACAGGTCAGTGACCAATCTCTCTCTCTCTCTCTCTCTCTCTCGCTCTGTCTCTCTCTGTCTCTCTTACACAACTCTGAACCACCTCAATATTCACTACGAAGACCCTAAGGTTACATACATTCGTTATCATTTCTGAGGTAAAGAAATTCTTCCTGAGTATTTCAAACAAGACTACATATACTAAGAAAAAAAATAGTAAGCAGAAGAGAATATTAGACTTTTTTTCTTTTTCTTTTTTTTTTTCTTTTTGCTCTAGCAATTCCAGGGTCCAAACAGACTGTCTCAAGAAAACAGAAATCTGGATGAGGAATGTGAGATGGACTGCAGGAACACCATGGTTAGGGGTTATAGGCTTAACGCCCCAGAACAATGTGGACTCTATTTTCCATGTGTGTGTTTGGTTTTACAGTGTACAGAGCAGATTGTGCAGACATTAAGGGCTCTCTCTCTCTCTCTCTCTCTCTCTCTCTCTTTCTCTCTTACTTTCTAAGTATTAATACTATTTGGGTAGCGATGCATACACTTTTCATGAAAAGACCGTGCTTTGAAAAAGTGCACACGATATGACCACGGTCTAATATTGAACTTGTTTTGCACAATATTGTTGTTTTCAAGCAGGTTGCATAATGGTGGTTGCCATTTGGTAAAATGCTGTCAATAGGGCAGGTATCAATTAAAAGCGATATGGTGCTCTTTTTCATTTTTGGTCAAAAACAATTTGCTCCAAAATGTCTCAAGCTGTTTAACACCAAAATGTCAATTTAGAGTAAATTAAAATAATACAAATATAATGGAGCAAACAGGCAATAAATAGGATCCTGAGAATTGCAGTTAATTGCAATCAGTGGGGGCATTATCAATATAATCCAGGGTCCGTCCAGGATCAAGGCTGATGAGAATTCTAGTGAAATTCCAGAAAATATTTCAGATTTTCTATCAGAAACAACTAACAATTGCCCCCTCGGATAAATGCCTAATATTTCATTTCTTTGGGGAAAAATAAAGTATATGTTTATTTATAGAAAAAACAGCACACCATGGCATGTTTCCAAGACAAGAAAGTGTTCGTTCTAAAATGCCTTTTCACCATAAAATGTAATCTCCCAAAATAACCCCCCTTTTTGGCTGCAAAGTATGTAGCTACAAAAAGAAAACAGAAAGAAAAAAACAAAAACTATTCATGAGGCTTTTTACCTCTGAACAAAGATAAGCAGTCCTGATTCCAGTGGCTGAACTGTCTCTTAGTGGCTATACACCTTGCTCCATTCCATACAAGTGTCCAGTTCTTTGGGTGCCCCATGAGGTCGCACCTTACAAAAAGCGCTCTCGAAGTCCTTGAAGGCTGGGGAGGAAAGGGGTGCACCAAGGCCATGCATCTGACCAGTGCCTGAAGCTGATGCTGATGCCAAGGCCAGCTGGCCAAGCTGCAGGAGTTCACGTGCAGAGAATCCATCGCAACGCTGCAGCACAGCAGCCATCTCCTGTTCACTCAGACTGCAGCCATGAGGCCCAAGAGCTTGCAGCAGCAGCTGCCTGCGCCCACTTCCATCCGGCAGACTGACATGATAGCGTTTGGCCATGCAGCGCAGAAGCGGCTCTTTTAGAAGCTCCGGGTGGCGTGTGGAACATACCACCAGCACCAAGCCATGCTGCAACTTCTCCAACTGAGCCTGCAGCTGCTGTCCGAGAGCCTCATCATCCTCAAAGGCCTCTAACTCACTCAGCAACACCACCGCTGGCTGGAGCGCTGCAGCCACTGAGAACAGCATGCCCAGAAGCTGCTCAGCCTCGCCCTTCCACTTGGATAACAACGTGGCGCCGCTCAGCCTGTAGAACGTGGCCCCAAGCTGGTTGGCCATGGAGTGCACCAGTGTGGTTTTTCCACCCCCTCGTGGACCAAACAGTAGCACAGTTCGCGGAGGCTGAACAGAACTGTCAGAGCGCAGTGCTGGCCACAGCAGCTCTTCTTCCAGAACTGCTTTAAGACGAGCATGGCCAACTAGATCCGACCACAGTAGAGGCAGTGTGCAGTCATGTAGCTCATTGTTTACCACCTCCAGCAGGCGCTGCTCTGTACTCTTCAGTGGCTCAGAGCGTTTGAGCGAGCGCTGCTGCTGTGGAAACCCATGCTCAGCTCCTCCATTCTCTCCTGTCATGGCTGTTGGGGGGCTGTAGTCACCAGCTGTTCCATATGCTGGTGAAAGCAGCGGCTTCAGGCCACTGTATTTGCCTACATCTTCACCTGCAATGGGGGGCTGAGTCCCAGATTTGCTAGGCTTGAATGCCTGTGGGTCTACACTTGTAGTAACAAACCCATTTCCTCTGCATTCTCCCTTGTCGCCCACACTATATGGTGAGTCTCCACCAGATTTCAAGGCTTCATAGCTATATTTCCTATAGCGTGAACTCCCGTCCCCCTCTTCCTCTTCAGGGGCCATTTCAAAAGCCTTCCTCTTCAGTGAACCTGCTGTCTCTGAGCTACCCAGGCTACTGTTCTGGTAACTGTAGCTGCCTCCTACCACTGTGGGCCGTGAAGTGATAGGGGTTGGAGCAGCTATACCAGAGGGAAGGTAAGGGGGAGTCGGGTGGCTGTAGGTGGGTGCGAGGCTGGTCTGGTGGGGGTAAGTGGCAGGAGGGTAGTTATAGACAGGTGCAGAAGGTGTGTAGCTGGGCAAAAGGGTGGGGCCAGACTGCAGGGCATGAAGTGGGGCAGGTGGAAGTGCTGAGCTGCCTTGGGGGCAGTATCCTGTTGAGAGGTAGGTACCTTTGTAGCTGGGCGGGTAGTCACTGGAATGGGGACCACTGCATGAACTGCTCCCACTATAGCCTGAGTCTGACAGATTGCTGCTGCCTGCAGAGACACTGCCTGAGCCAGGTGGCATTGTGGGTGCCGGTGCCACCTTCAGACCATCGTGGGTAGAGGGGGGAACCAAAGGGTAAGTTGAATCAGTGCTGTGTGAGAGGGGCCAGGGCTCCAGTTCACTCTTCTGGGTGCCATTAAGAGCCCCAAAGGCACCAGGCTCAGGGTAGGCACCCACAGCAGGGCGCTCGTAGGCTGAGTCCAGCACCCCTGAGTACTTTTCAGCATAGCGCTTCAGAAGGTTGGAGGCTGTGAGGGCCGAGATGTCATCATTAGCCCAGGCGTAGCTGTACGAGCCACGGCCACGTGCCGAATACAGCTCAGGTTTGTGGGCAGGTGAAGAGGTGGTAGAGGACACATCCAAATGCTGCTCGGGCCACTGGCTCAGGGGCTGGGCATGCTCCGGGTTCCAGTGCATCTTCAACAGACCTGTTGGACACAAATAACCATGTCACAACACAGAGCACTGAGAGGACAAAAATATATGAAACTCATTGGGTATTATAGGCATTCCATTGTTGGCTAGGTGGGTGTGAGGTCCTAAAATAAAATGTAACTAGATTTAAGCCAATTTGTATACTTTTAATGAGATAAAAGATATAGATCAGACATGGTACATGTCTATATATGCATAAATTACAGTTTAAGGGGTTTTGCATACTGCCCCATTATGTTGCCCCAAAGTAATCAACCTAGCTAAAAGTAAACACCGCAACACCTGATGCCAAAGAAACACAACAAAAACTTATGAAAAGAGTAAGAAATTGTTTTTACTGTGCTGCTATAGTATAGTCCTGAATTACTTTTTACTCTATGGCTCCAGTGTTGGAGTTGATAAAGTTGGATAAATCTACAGTTCTGTGGTCATCGCTTATACGTTACAGACGAAGAGGCTGGGAATTACTGAAAAGTCTTAGATTATTTCTTTAAATATTGATGTTTCAGCTTTAACTTTACATATTGTGTATACTGGGGCATTATACCATATATTAGGTCCTAGAATTTTGCCCAGCTCTTCTGAAGATTGGTTGCTGGTTGTTGTGATTGCTAGCTGATAAGACCAAACCTTCATGAACATACACAGAAAGAAAGAATATCTTTGTATTCCCTTGAGTGTGAAAGGGGTGGACTTGTTCTTTCCCCACTTAGAGCACATAGCTGCCATGTGCTAGCATCTGCAGTCCTCCCTGAGGAGCCATTGTTATCACCCAGTGTATGTTTGACTGAACGCCTGCTGTCCATCCCCTGCACCACATCGGCCTGTCCACAAAGCAATTCTCTAAAAGCCCTGTGCAACCAGGACAGAGCAGGAGCGAGAATGGGGAGGGAGACAGTGGAGTAAAGAAAAAAACGTGGGGGGATGGGCAAATGGCACAGAATAGTTGCGCTATTCATCGACTGCTTCCCATGAAACACTGGGAGCGAGGAATGTCTTTTCCTCTGGCTATCTGCGGCTCTGGACCCTGTGATTCATTACGCTGCCTTAATGTTGAAGGGATGAAAGAGAGACCAATAGAGTAATGACTGGGGTGAAAAACAAAACAGAAATTTCTCTCTCCAAATGTGGGGCCCTCTATTTCCCCCTCACTCCATCTCAGTGAAAACTCCAAATTCTGACCTTGGATGGATTTATATTATAAACCGTTGATGGCGCAGTAATCACAATAAAGTGTGATTCTGTGGTGTATGCATTTTTAGCAAGTTGAAAGAAATCACATTGAAACCTGTATTGGAAGGCGATTCACTTCTCTTTGCAGAGGTATTAGCTTGAAATTCCTTGCATAGCTCGGCATTATTGAACTGTCACAAACTTGCCCGAGGTGAGACCTACAGCAGGAAAATGTGGAGGTAAAAGAATAAAGTCTGTGAGCCTTTATTACAGGCGGATTTTTTTTTTTGTCACAGAAAGTTATGATTCATTATTCATACTTCTGCAAGTGTATGTGAGGTGCCCCCTGCTTTATTGCCATTTAAATCAAACCTCAGGCTAATATGCAGCATTCTCCTTTAGGCCTTTTCCTAAACTTTGCCCTCCCCCCTTTCCTCCTTCTCTCTCTCTCTCTCTCTCTCCTCTCCAGATGGCCATTGCATTACCTTGTGCTTCATATTTACCACCAAAGGCTTCAACCTTCCCACACTGTGAAGAGGCTCTGCTTTTAAATATACGTCCAACTATAAGAAACCAAGAAAGAGCAGGACGTGGGTTTGGGGCTTGGAGCTGGAGGTCATTGTCCAGACTGCAGAAACAGTAGACGTCCTGCAGGACATTCCCATCTGCGGGCCGGTAGGAGCAGAACTGTGCGGAGCCCAATAATGGGGCCAGTGTGTGACAGAGATGGATGGCAGCCCAGGGGAGCTCATAAAACCTGCAGCGGGGAGGGGAGGGGAGGGGAGAGAGTGGACAGCAGACCCACTGGCCAGTGTGTGTGTGTGTGTGTGTGTGTGTGTGTGTGTGTGTGGACAAGGCTTGACATTAAGGAACTCAGCCGAGCAGCCAAACCGATGTCCACTCCATCAATATACACGAGGTTGTGCACACAGGCTCTCATATGCATGCACACTCACATACACATATGCACTCCGGCCAGAGCGCCTGCTGTCCATTCCAACCCCCTGCCCCCCTCCCAGACGCAATCTCACGGATGAGCCATTTGGGATGGAAGGATATATTCCTGCTCCCATGAAGCGTAGGATGAAGACTAGGCACTGACCTTCATCCCTAACACCTCCAGCGCTCCCTTTTGTCCTCTAACCTCATCCAGCATTAAATGAACTGGACACAATTAAACCTCGGCGTGCACGCGGATCCTTGCACAATCTGTCTTGGGTTTAATCCACACTTGTGATTTAATCATAGAAGTTTTGCAGATTCATTTATTCTAGCCCTGGAGTATGACCCGTGAGTATAGAATGGTGGAGTTTAGACACCTAAATCATTTTGTCCAAGAGTGAACTGCTGATGCATTACATTTCCATTACATTGTTAGGAAAGTCAGCTGTGATAAATCTTGTGCACCAAATGGTCTGATTAATCTCATTTAAGAGAAATTGTGTAGGTTTCATTTCTGGCAACTGTGCATTGAGAGAAATGATGTTAGGAAATTTTATGCAAAGTCCTGCAGTACACCCTTCAAGATGGCAACATGCTGCATCAATAAAGCGCAAGCGAACCTCAGTGACTCTCTGTAAGCTTGGCTTTGCTAACAAAGACAGAAGAACTCAAGCTCGCTCCACGTATGCCATTCTAAACACAGCGATATCCATATGACCGGCTCTATGTTACATGTCACCCTCTGCGGCTGTAATCAACATGGGAAGCTGGCGAGTAAACAGAGGCGTAGCAGTTGGATTAAGAAAAGAAGGGTTCCCTCGCCACCAGGCCCCATTGTCCACATGGACCCTTGCAGCCGCTGCTTTGTGAGAGGCAGACTCTGAGGGCCTGATGCAGCCACTCTGCACAAGACTCCAGCCCTGGCAGAGAGACAGATGTTTCCACTGACCGCCTTACTGTCTCTGTGTCCATTGTTGCGATGGCCAGTCCAGCAGACGTCCCCTTAGCCTGACAATTCTGTTGGTTCTGAGACAAAGGAGAGGGATCCTATTGTCAGAGGCCTGCCTAATTATGGAAATCTTATTAATCTATTCAGCCAAGGTCCACCGACAGCTTTTGTGGTGCTCTGGGATTTATTGAGGGAGTTCGGTGTGTGTGTGTGTGTGTGTGTGTGTGTATGTGTGTGTGTGTGTGTGTGTGTGT
>JAQMCW010000015.1:5146544-5172507 GCA_030068335.1 Chrysichthys cranchii | reverse complement strand
GTGAGTCGGAGTACTTCTGTGAGGGATCTCCATCAACTTGGGTACTATGGCAGAGCAGCTAGAAGGAAGTTTCTAGAAACAAATCTTACAAAAATATTGGTGTCTGTTTACTTTTGAGATGTTTGTGTACATATATGTACATATATGTAGGAGAGCAAACCCCCTATATGACCAGCACAGGACAGTATTTTCTAATTATCACTGTCGAAGGTTATTTGTATAGCGTTAGCCTTGACAGCCTTTTTTTTCTCTTGCTCGTTTTCAGCCGAACATTTTCAGCGGCATCCATAATAAATATAGGCGAATACTTGTTTCACATTAGCCGAGTTGATCATACACTGATTTTATTGCACATTAATGAAATTTTCTCCTTGATATAAAGTCAAGCCTTCAAGGGGGTGTCAGTTAACGTCGGAGAATTCCTACGATACCGTCAATCATTCCCAATTCATATGGCTGATTGGCTCATCTGACAATTTTACTGAGGAAGAAAGAAGATTCTGCATATTTCTCATATGCAGTGTACTCACATGTTAAAACACAGACAGCCTACATAAAATGTGTTAAGATTGTCAGATCTGCGTTTTTCTAAACCCTTGCAATTTTTTTTCTCGTTTCTATTAATACACCTAAAATTCCTTCCCCCATAGAAACCAAAAACAGAGGACATAAAATAGAACCCAGTTTTCCTAAATAGACTGGAAAAGCTGATACACATACTTGTATTTTTTTCAAATATGTCCACATTAATAAAACGTTAACCAATGAATGTTTTTTTAAAGTTTGCTACCTGTGTAAATACACTATATTTTTACACATTTGAATTTAATAGGCTAAGTTTATCACTTTTTTAGTGTATGTGAATACATTTATTTGGAGTGACTGTAGCACTGGGCATAAAGCTGCTGCTTTTATCACACCATCAACCCGAAATCAAGATCTCTTACCAAAGCATTAATGGAAAATGTGAAGCAAAGCTTAGTGTTATTCCCTCCCGAAGTGTTTCAAGCAGAGTTGAATGTCCGCTGATTGAAGTGGCAGAGCTCCTTGTTGAGCTGAAAGAGGAGTCAGATGAGGAGGCTTTAAAGCTCTAATTAAAGACAGAGGTGGCCTAATCCGCAAGCTCCAGGGCTCGACTCCAGTTTCTCTGGCTAACCATTCCCACTATTACCATTAGTAAAAGGTTTAGCTCAACAATAAGTGTCACATGGTGGGTCAGGGTGTGTAAGAGGGGATAGAATGGGAAAAAAAACCCAAACACTGTTTCATTTGGTCGTAGCAAAGTACAGAAAAAGTATATAGTATAGAAAAATATATAACACAATACGGTTTCATGATCTCATTTTTATTTAGTGTATCGCAACGTAATAGGGTATGAGATAATAATCACAATCAGATCATTGGAGATAATCTGCCCGGCTAATGAATCGTTAACCCCTTAAACGCACAGCCTCCTTTGTTATTCATATTAAAGTATATTATTCAGTAACTACTATGAATTATTCAGTAACTACAGTTATCAGAGAGAGGGAAACAGAAGAAACAGACAGGTCCTGGGAGTTGGAAAAGCTACTCTATGCTGAAATTATACAAGATTATTAATACACCCTATGTAGTCAAAATAAAAATGAAGAAATCAACCCGTGAGTTTTTTTTCCCCCCTACAAGCCAAAGAGTGAGGACTGACTTTGGCGCCGCAGTTGCCTGCGTGTTATTTGAGACATGCTGACTATTGGAACTTCATCCGGGCCGTTGTGTTACCGCTCTCCTCGCAGCACCTGATGGCAGGAACTCTAAATATAGCTGTTCATATGAGCTGACATAAGAGAGCAGGAGACAGAGGAGCATTTACTAAAGAACGCCTCGGCTTTATATTTATACCTAGGGCATAACTATAGTCTGTAATTAGTGCCACACATCCATTCATTGCGAACATTCCTGGAAAGCATATGGCGTTTCAAAAATTCAAGTGCTATTTAGAGAAAATAGGCAAAATCACTTGCTCCGAAGTGCTGTCGATTTTCTCTCCGTTTCTCCATGACGGATAGCCGAGGAGGTACGCTACTGACATATTGATCAGGGATAGATTCCGTTTCAGAAAAGACAATTCATCTGTCAGGATTTTCTCTGATGAACAGCACTAACAAGCGCAGATCGATGACGTGGATGTGTACTGCCAAATACTGTTCACCACACACATGCAGCAGCCACAGCCTGGCTCAGTCGTCGTTCTACAGGACGGAGCCTGAAGCCGTGAGACACAGGGGCTTATGCAGCCGCGAATAGTGTCTGAAGAAAGACACAGAGACGGCACTGTGAAAGCCACCCACAGTGCTGAGGAAGTTGAGGAACGGAGCTGATGTTGCCTAGGGCTCTGTGCTGAGCCCACATCGGCATCTTCAGAGAGGTTTATCAATAACTACAAGCGTTTAGGCTAGGAGGATAGAGTCCCAAAGCCTAAGAGTAGGAGTGGCAAAAAATATCTAAAAATCCATACACATCTATCACACAGTAGCCCAAAGGGCAAAACAAAAACATACTGCAAAAGGAAAACTTTAAAAATAAAACTGTGAAGGCTAGAAATGCAAAGCTCATTTTATAAGGGCAACATAAGGCATGCTGTTGGATGATAGCTAATGCTAGCACCAGGTATCCTTCAAAAGTCATGCTTAATCTATTATACCATCTCTTTGGTTTCTAAAGTATTACTGCACTATTGTTGTTCATTTGTTGGAATATTTGGGGCATTTTATGTGACCTCAATACAGTTACAAGATTATAGTAGCATGACCTGCTAGCCTCCAGCCCACTAACTAGCTACCGGCCCATTAGCTAGCATCCAGCTTGGTAGCTAACCAAAAGCATACAAACAATATTAGAGAATGATTAATAAAGGACATTACTAAACATCTGAAATATTTTAAACAATCTCATAGTTTAAAGACATCCAGAAGTAAGTCATTTCTGAAACATGTCTGAGAGAGTTACAGGCTGTCCATTTCCCTCTAATATCTCAGGTTTGGAAACTGTTATACTGCTCTTGCACTGACGACAGACGATAGAAAATTTATAGCTATACAGTTTTAAATGTAAATTCATGATTATCATGTCTGGTTTTGTTTTATAGATTTTTGTTTTATCCCTGCTGTGTTAATTCTGCTTTTTGTAGTGAACCTTTTAAGCTAATATAACTCGAACTAGCTAGAACTTATTAGAACAAGTATACCTTACAAAAAACAATCCGTATTACATACGTTTATTCACTTTTTTTGAAGCTCAATAACTGTTTTAGCTGTTAAGTGTTTAAACCTGTGATGTAACTACAGCTAGATTAAAACTAATAATGGCCAAATGATAAAAATATGTCAAAAATTATTGTGGGTTTTTTTTTTTTTTCCTGACAAAATATAAACTGAAACCCAGAAAATAAAATTTAACCAAAATTAATACTGCAGTAGATAAACAGCCGTGTTTTTGCCTATTTTGATACATTATATACATAAAATACAAATTGCTACTACGGTATTACAATTACTAATAGACTAACATATACAGCAAATGTGCTACATTGTAAGGACATGCAAAAAATAAAATATAGATATAAAATAATATAAAAATATGAAATAAAATATTGTGGTTTATATCGGGGAAAACTACTCTTCTTCTAGGAACATTCTGGAAGATCCCAAAAACAACCACAGCTCGAGCTCGTTTGGTCCGCCTCTGTCACTGTTTCCAGTGACGGCGCACAGACAAGCATCCTGTTTCAGGGCTCGCTTTCTACTCACACCCTGAGAAACGATCAGAAAAGACAGGAGAAAGACTGCTGCTGTGCAAAATTAGTACTACATCAATTGTTTTTTTGTTTTTACAATAAAAGAGGTCCGCAATTACTATAAATTGATCAGGAATAATTACTCATGGCTAAATATAAAATGCAATGAGTTCGAACGACAGAATCAGATAAGCTGAGGCAACATGAGGCCTGCACTACAAAAACCTGTCCGAAGCCAACAGATCTGGTAAACACAAGTGCTCAGTTTTCTCTCTCTCTCTCTCTCTCTCTCTCTCTCTCTCTCTCTCTTAAAGAATCTGCAGCAGGTGTTTGACGGCTGACTGAAATAGATTTGTTCAATAAAGCTTTTCCTCCCAATCAGCAACCTTTTTCCCCCTCCTCTGTTGCTGACCAATAGAAAAAAAAAGATAAATGCCTCCAATTCAGTCAGCCCGTTCTCTTCAGCATAGCGCTCAGACCTGATCCCACATTAAACCTGTAATAGCTTCCAGCCCTGCAAGGCATGATTCCAATTCAGTGAGCCATGTTATATGAATGAGTTTTCCTTAAATGCCAATATTTATGCACATATATTCTGACCATGTAGCATTATTGCACATGTTCTGCTTTCGAAAATGGACCAGATGCTACTGACATATATTCAGGAAATATTTCTAAATCTGCAGACTCACACACAAACACTCACATGCATGATAGATGTCTGTTTCTAGATGGAAAATTATTACATTCAATCGAGACATTGGCTCTTGTGATGAAGTTTCAATTTCCATGAAGAACGATTTAATTTCCATCAGGAAACATTCATTCATGAAATTACTTAAATGCCTCCAATAATATTTTGTCTATTCATTACAGCCACTGAGCTTTTTATACCAGAATCTTTACTGGCATAACACATAACATGCAGCACATTGGGGTTTTTTTTTTTACGTTTTGGAGGTTTTGGTTAAATCCATTCAAATCAAGTGACCAGTCAAACAGGAAAAAGCTACAAGGATTCAGTAAGAATTAAAATAATAATGACTTTGATAACGGTGGACTATGATTTCCATCATTGTTGGATCTGTATCTATATCTGTATAGTGCTCCAAATATTTGTATCTTTATCTGCATTGAGATTTAAAATGTAAGTAGGTGGGATCTAGACTGTAAGTTTTTTTTGTTTTTTTTTTTTGAAGTGAAGCTTAGCACTACACTACCAAATGCTAATTATTATTTGCAAATCAAAGTCATATTCAATTCCTGGATTTCAACGTTAGCTACATCACTTAAGTTCATAATTGGTCGAAATCAGATGCTCTGTGGAACATTCTGGCAATCTTTCTCTTTAATGTGACTGATTACACGAGGGAAATCTTTCCCAAATCACCTAAAGTCACCTAATAATATTTTTACAGATTCACTTTGGTTTTTGGGTTCTAGAAAGATGTCTGGAAAACATGCCCAATGAACACACAATTCCATGTTTTTAAAATGATTTATATGATTATTTTATTGGACATCCAGTAGAGATATCATATGCTGCCCTGAACATAGTGCCTGGTCCGTGTAGGCTCTAAGGAGCAGCAGCTGTGTAGAGAATAAAGGTATCATTTTTTTATGGATTTTGGACCAGTCTGTAAATATGGTCAGGCTACTGGAAAAAAAAAAAATACTGTTGATGAGTAAAAAAAAAACCTGTACACGTCCTACTCGTAAATGAGTGTTATCTTTATCCTGTGAACTCTTGCTGCCTTAGTAAATATTACGTACGAAAAAAATGAAACTAGAAATCTGCCACACGCACAACTTTTTATGTGTTCTTTGGGATTTGATGAATAACTCTAGTATCAAACGGATGCCATGTACAACAAAAATTAACCCCCCCCAAGTTCATTATGCTGTACAGGCTCCACTTTATGAACCACTGCTCAGATGCTGTACAGCAGCAAATAGTGAGTAGACTCGATTAGTGAAGAATACTGTATCACATTTTATCTACATAGAATTAAAAGGTTGTATTATTTCTTAAATAAAGCCAACAAGCCAACAGATTGCACAACCTCACACAGGGCGATTCTCAGTTTGTAACCAAGAGCTGATCTGATATCACAGTGAACCGAGCGTCTCGAACCCCTGGCTGATCCTGGAGGGACGGGCCGGCTCAGAAGTGCATTTTCCCCTCCTACTACTTCGACCAAATCAATCACCCTTTCAGATTCCCAGTGTCCTTCTTTCCTAATCATTTGTCTTTAATTGAGTTCAGAATAAGTCATCCATCAGTGATTAATCTGATCCACAGTTATAGTGACAGCACAGTGGTGTGTGAGATCCATTATGTTGTTTGTTTTAACTCTGATTATCAGTGTCCAATAGCACCATCATTTGAAGTGAAACACATTTTGGCTCAAAATATTTGCAGCACATTTACAGGGCACTTGTTGACTACCACAGAAAAACAGAAAAATTTGAACAAAATGATGCTTAAAAAAAAATTCTAAGGATTTTATTTATTTATATAGTGGAATAAACAAACCCAGGGCTAGAAGCCGATTATAAAGAAGACAAACTGAAAAAAAGAGAGAAGCACATACATAGCTTTTATCTTTTTATCCATCAACCTCTGTATTCCTGTTCTTTTCCATTGTCAATCATCGATTAGTTTAAAGGCGCGGCAGTTTCAAGGTTAAACTGTACATCTGTGTGAAAGATTTTTCTATCACAGACATACAGACACTGCTATAGTGATGCAAAGGGTTATTCAGTGTATCCAATCATTTGTTACTGCAGATATTTCAAACTGTTCTTTGATTTACTTTCTCTACTGTAATCACAAAGGATGTCTCTTAATTCATAGTAAATTGTGAAGGTAATGAGCACAATATATTTACTTCACTAGTGTCTATGTACAAAATGTACAACCCATGTGCAGCATAAGGTTGCTACACAATACAACATCAAGAGCTGATGTAATTTTATAACTGAAATTAATTATACACAAATTTTATAGGACAAAATGATCAGAAGCAAGGTGATTCCTTATAAATATCCATCCAAAAATATTGCTGGACTAGTCAACATGCAGTATACTGGGATTTTAAAGTTATACTCCATGTGTTTTTTAGGTTAATTATAGCTGGAGCACATGTGCCATGACCACAGGGGGAAAACTTTGAATGGATGTTTAAGGGCATATGTTGAAATCCGTAAATAATCTTAGAAAAGGCATGACTTTCAAACAACATTAAAATCCACGCTTGTTACTTCAGACAGTTAGAGAATATCTTCCTGATATTAGAATATCTTATCAATGTCCAAATTTGTATAACTTCAGCAATACATTAATTCATTCTAGGATTGCAACAGCTCCTAAATCTAAAGCTAAAATATAATCTGTTAACATTTTCCCAAAGGTTCTGTAGTTCCCAATGCCCATCAAACCTTTGTCTTTTTTATCAGTAAAAGACAGCATCATTTTAGAGCGTAGTTTCCAAACATATTTGATTACAGAACAATTCATGAACTATTTTCCAAAAATATGGATTTCCAGTAATGTTTATTGACTGCCCCAACATCTGCCCAAGTCCATCTGACCTCCATTATTTTTGTGCAAACAGATTTTCAGTTATATTCTCATTAAATTTCCCACATGTGGTAACTGTGCTTAAGGATGGTAACGATAATGATCTCCAATTTTTGTATTAATACCAGTGCAGAAAAAAGTACATACCTCAAGACATGTTGCGCTTGCACTTGTAAACCTTTCAGACTTCAGCAGTATTGATAACTGCTCACATTCCCTTCAGATGACCGTTGTAGCTCATTCTCCGTCCTTGCGTCCTTCAGCAGTTCAGTAAATAATTGCTCATTTACATCTCCATCACATGACTAACTCAATAGCCAAAATGCTTTATCATGAAAAAGTAAGCAGCCATTAGAGAAATATTTTCCAATATAACCTAGCCTTACATATTTTGTTAAAGATAATCAATGCCTTAAAAAACTTACTGGCCACTGAAAAGGCAGCTGCAGTGAAAGGCCTTGAATACTTTATAGTCCACATGATTATCAGGGGACCAAGCACCAAATGTGGTCCCTGGAGCCAATTCCAGCTGACTTCTGGTCACCCTGATGTGGGGTACACCATGGGCAAATTCCCAACCTATAGCAGGGCTAAAACAGAGATGAACAATCATTCACACTCACATTCACACCTATTGGTAATTTAGGTGAAAACAGTTACCTAGTAACCTGTTAACCTAATCTGCATGTCTTTGGACTATGGGAGGAAACCGGAGCACCTAGAGGAAACCCACGTAGGTATGAGGAGAAGATGTAAACTTAAAATGAATCATGCAGACCAAATCTTAAGTTGTAGAGACATGAAACTTGGTCGTTTGGTTCAGGTAGTCCTGTACTCCCTCTCACTATACAGGCAAGTGTGACTGGCCCAATGGTGGTGGTAGATTGATTCTTTGGTTCTCCTCAGGAAACCTTCAGTTCTGTCCACTTAAATCTCTTGCTAATTTGCCTAATATGCAAAACCTACATTTGCAAACTAGTGCTAGGACCTTTGGCCTGGCAGAGTGTGAACCTCAATAATTCAAAAACATGTTGACATTTGTAAACAATATGGCTGCTACTGGCCATCAAACAGTATAAATGAGTTTTGTTATGCATTCACACAAAACCTGGAAGTCACATACAAGAGGAGGACATACACAAAGTCTGGGGTGTGGTCAGGTAACAGTTTCTCAATTGCTGTAAGTCTGATCGAGCAGAAATTTGGTACGCATCTATGTGCTAATCTTTATGTGGATTTTAGATGATGACCTAATTAATTAAAAAATTAGGTAAAAAAAAATAAAATATAAAAAAAACATGGCTGCCATCAGCCAATCAAATTTTAACAGTTATTTTACAAGATGCCCAGATTCAGGGAAGGGCCTACTAGTAACTGACGCAGTCTCAGTCAAATTGGCTACTGGGGGGCGCTATTCAAATTCATAAGTTCAAATAGCTGTTTCTCAGGAACCAACATCCAAATGAGCTGAAATTTGGTGTGCTGCATTGATCTTCTAATCTGTACCTATAATTAAAAAACAGTAAAAAAAAAACAAAAAAAAAAAAACATCAGAAACATTATTTTAAACAACTAGCATTGCATTATCATCACAGAACTTGATAAGTATTTTCATGTACGGGACTTTTATAGTTATATGTCTTTTTGTGAGAACTGGCCACTGGGGGCACTCTTACTAGAAGGCCTTGGACCCCATAGATTAACACTTATGGCTATATTTACATATTTTTGTTGCAGGCCATATAGTGTTGGTGAATGTCAACAGTGCTGCCATAGGGACAATAATTCTGCTCACTTCCTTATTCTCCATTACATTGTGATGTAATTGTATTTGCAGTTTATGGTTTCCATAGAAATGTTGCTCACCCTATGACATACTGATTATTTAACAAAATATTCAGGAAGTACAAAACAGGAAGTTCTGAAAGTATTCTACTTATACATGGTTCAATTCCCCAGTACTGTTAATACATTCACAACCCATAGGTTTCAGTTCTGCCATTAAAGCCACACACAATCTTTTTTTTTAACAAGTACTTTCAGAAAATGAGTTCACTTAGAGCCAATTACGTACCGAAGTCATTGTCAATGGCCTAAAAACCAGGGTGCCTAGAGGTTCTATTTCTGGAACATACAGCACTGACAGGTAATGGACCTCTGTGAAGTAGCACTGCAATTATCGCTGACACAAGTTGTGTAATATATCTGTTGTGTAATATATGTGTTTTCTGAAAGCCTGTGATGTCTCTAGGAGACATTTTCATTAAGATTCAGATCTCATTTCACTGACATTGCTATCATGAATATTGGCTAGCATCCATCAATTAGCACAGGTTTTTTGCATAACACTAACTGTTATGTTAATTCATTAGCAAAATTAGCCTGGTAGCAAACTATTGCTTTATAGCTGTGTGTGTTGAAACGGTATCCATTTTTGGATTCTTTACAGCCAAATTAATGAACACAATATATATGAACAATACCAGTGCTAACACATACTTAGCAACTGAGATTGTGCTAATCAAAACATACAAATTGATAAAGTTAGTCAGACAAAACATTTTTTAAATGTATATCCTGTCTTACACAAATGCAAGGGTGAACATGGTATACTTTACACACACTCATTTAATCTGAAGGATAACGAACCATAGCTGAAGTAATTTTTCTCTGAACTAATCAGTACAAAGAATTAGCACACCTTGTTAGCTTAAGGGGGATTTTAATAGGCTCTCTACTTTAAGCACCAACCCTTGCCCCAACCGTAATGTTGCATACATTATCTTTTTTTATCTTTTCACACATTTGATTGTGTAACACACCAGGACATGGCAATAGCAACATCGTAAGTCTAGTGCTAACATAAATCAGTGCATCACTCTAGCTGCATGTACATCTGAACAGTTATTACATGCAGCAAAATCTGTTATAATTGCAGATTTGGATTTTTCACAAAGCAGAATAGATAAGCAATTAAAAAAAATCAAGATCCAATCCAGTGATTTCAGGTAGTGTAGGGTCCTTCTACAGCGCCCACATCATGTGTGTTAGCTTTGTTCATTGTGTGCTATTGATCAAGCCACGTTTAAACTTGTGACTAAGGCTTAGCTTGTCCCTCTTGAATAAATCACGGTATTGATTGTACAGTTTTCAATAAGGGTAATGACAAACATCTTTCCCCACTTTTAATGGAATGGAAAAGGCTTTTGTTTGCAAGCACTGATGTCACACTAGGACTAGGCAGTCTGTCCCACTGCAAACCAGACATTAATGAATTATATTATCATTCCTTGAGGACATCTTAATTGGAGACAGTGTTTATGTCAAGGACTGAATTTTTTATGGATGAAAAGATGAATAATAGTAGATGCGTTGTAGACACGTGCTTTCTGGGTGAGGGTTGAATGAGGGGGCAAGCCATGTTTTTAAATTAACCAAAATTTGCAGTGATTAATGTAATAATTACACGTAGGACTATTAATGCAGGAATATATGGACAATGCACTCGATTCCTATTGGATTACATTTCAATGCTTGCAGTCTTCTCAGTCATGTAGGCATTGTATTAGTCACTTGTAGGAGACAATAAGATAGCCATCAAACAATCGATACAAGTAGAGATGGAGTAAAATCAAAACGTAACTGCAGAGAACACATCCATCCTGCAGTACAATCCAGATCTTCTCTGAGAGCAATCATTTCAGAAGATCAAAAGACTTGGCACTATTAAGCAACGGAATAAAACATAACAATAATCAATAATGGCATGGTTTTTTTTGCTTGTTTTATGTGCCAATGGTCAATTTTTTTTAATTATTTAAAGAACATGTAGTGTTTTTGTATCCATGTATAGTTATGTGGAAAGTGAACGGTCTGTATGATAAGTTGATTTCTTTTATCACATACATTGCAGCAGTATGAAATAATCATTCCCTCACCAGTCTCTCAGTTGTTTTTGTTACATAGAAATCAGACAGCACAAGTCCTCTGTCCTAAAGCCTCCCACATGGTGGAAAACTTGCTGTTACTTAAAAACAACAAGCCCTTCATCCTGAATTTCCTATAATCACAAAGCTTAAAGTTATAGCGTTACATGTTGCAAAGTGTTGACACTGGAGACTCCTTCCATAAATGTTAAATAGATGTCTGAGAGAGAAAAAAGCTGAATGATATCAATGATTATACATATTTTATTGTTAAAAAAAAAAACAGCATGTATTTCAAATGTATTTATTGTTGGTTTTAGATTATGTCTAAAATTATGTATTATGGTTTTAGAGTGTCCAACATACAGATCCCTGTGAATGAGCTGTTACTAAGGACATGTGCGGTAATAAAAACGTATGATTTGCCTCTTAGCCAGCATTATTGTCAGAGCTACTGTTATAGAAAATGAATCAAAACCTTCTGACCAGTCAGATTCGGGAACTCAACAGCGGTATGAAAATAATCATTGACGTGTACTTTTAGTGAAAATAACTCAGTGGGTGCCAATTAAAGGTGAAATTTAAGACGATTAAGAACATGCCAACATCTCAGCTGTCTCTTTTTTCAGCCGTTTAGTCTTTCACATGTAATGATTTGAAGATTTCTTCTCATGGTACCTTTCGAATAGTGCAAATTGTGTAAATCAGGTTATCGCGTTTATTTTGCAGAGACAAGCAATAATAATCTATATGGCTGCCAAGCAAAATCTGATGCAGTCCTAAATGCAGCGATATTTAATCACATTTCTCGGTTGCATTCAGTTGCATCAGTAGGTTTGGACGTAAATTCTGACATCGGTGTTGCTGTATGTTCCTGCAGAGTGAGTGGTGAGTAGCAATGTTTCTATCTAAAGCAGAGCAGAAGAACAATCACCTGTGTATCTGATGCCAATGAGCAGGAAATCAATACCTCTTCCTATAACAAGCATTGATTACGAGGCAGCAGTGCAGGCTCCTGCGATTCTCGACCCTGGCGGAAAGAGAATCCGTGCACAATTTAATAATAGTCCTATATTCACATAGCCAGAGGCATTGACCAAATCAGATATAATCTGAATAGCAATCTCTACAGTGCTTGAACTGGACATTAGCTCCATGGGCATATTAGATGGCTAGTGATATAAAAAGACAGGACACCGTCACAATTAGCGAGTACCTCATATCAAAGAAAACGTGCAGTGAAATATACCATCTCTAGATTCCAATAGCATGTATTTTATAGGCCTTTAGACTCTTACACTAGTGATCACAGACCCTCACCTAAACTTAAACTACATATTTATTAATTCACTTTTTACAGCATCGCTGATGAATGCTCGATTCTGATTCGGACATTTCTAAAGCAGGAGGTCTGACAGTAGCTCCAGATACAAAGGTTTCTTTTAATGTGTTTGTTCTAATACGTACACATTTCGATAGTAACAGTTTGTAACTTTAAGTTAATGGTAGCATTAACTTTGTGTCAGGCCACACCACACCACCTTGTCATGGATCATTTTCCTATAACAGCATGTGGCGTTATTTTAATAGCTGCTGCAGCATAAGGGGCACAATTCAGGAGCTAACTTGTTTTTGTAAAGTTCCACAACGTTAAACCATAACCATAAACTCATCAAAAAAAAAAGTACATCATTCATCAATAAGTAAAAATGTCATCATTGGCAAGGTGCTGTGGTATGAGAGGAATATAGCACCTACAATAATAACAGGATCACATAGTGCCATCACAACACCCCGTCATTGATTGTTCCTCTACAACAGCACACCCTGTCGTGTTAAATGTTCGTCCTTACATATTTTTCTGATCAGGAAGCCAGAATGTTCATTTCAGAGAGGCCTCATTTAATGTGCAACCTTTCCAAATGTCCAATCCTGATCCATTTTAAGATCACAATGAAGAAATACAAGCATCCTGCGTGTAAAAACAATGAGAATCGGTCATACTGCGTCATAAAGCTCACCGAGCACCTCTACAATTTCATCATCATCTATACAGGCTTCTCGTTTCATTTAGTGGATGGAGCCCCTACACACTATGAAAACCTCATAAACCTGGCCTTCCCCTCAAATATGCCCAGTGAGGAGAAAACTGAAGGCTTTTAATAGTACAATTTCATTACTGCTGGGTTTAAAGCTTTCCATGGCTGCACTGGGATCAATTTATTTCCCCTCAAACAGACTCCTGTTATGAAAATGCAACCATACGTGCTTGTGCTTGCATATATTATACAGGCATATAAACAGAAAGCCACCCACATACATGCACATACAAGGTTGCAAACATGACCTCCATCCAAACAATAAGTAAGTATTAAAGTACGTATTAAACTCTCCTGATGGAATGGATAGGGTGTCCATGTGTACGTGTGGCACGGTATTTGCCACACCTAAGCCATCTCGGGCACTCTGCATGAGCGCTTTGCTGTACTCACACACAAGTAAGAGTATTTCTCAAAAACTGCAGGTTCATGTGGTGAGCCTTCATTCAGACCCCATGTACAGAGAGGGAAAGAAGAATGTCAACCATTAATAGTGTTTACTGAAATCACTGAGGTCCCACGGACTGTTTGTCATGAAGACAAATCACCTCATGGATTTGCCACGGAATCAGAAACTCTTGTAAACGGCGGTCCTCATTTATGGGCCGAGGTGGGAGAACGGGCCTCCTGGCTCCACGGCAATCCTGTTACCACAGGGATTTGTTCTGCTAGCCTTGTAAAAGATTAGTCCTCCAGGAGAGTGAATAGACTTGATTAGCTAGACAGCAATTTAATGGGATTGTTGGAGAAGCAACAATAAATCAGCTTTTGTGATTAAATAGGGGCTGTAGTAAAAGTTGGATGTCTACTGATCAATAATTATTGAATGTTTTTCTCCTTGTACCACAAAAAAATAAAGCGGGAAGAAAAGGCCAAAAAAATTCTAGCCGGCTCATTGGCGGTTCATAAGGTGTTTGGGCAAAGCTAAGCAGAAATATTGTTTACTCCTGGAATTGGTCTCTGTTAGACTGAAATAGATATAAGAAATTAATGAATGGCTAGGAATTAAATTACACTAACGACAGAAATCTATCTGTGGTCTGCCAGCTTTTAATTGTGGATCATTCGCCCCAATTATTTAGGCATCATTACACAACAAAGTGCTCGATGTCTAACTAAAAAGGTGAAATTCAAGATTGATTCTACACTGCTTTCAGAAGTGGTCCATGTCCATGGCTTTTGTTGGGACAGGACAATATTAATAGCAACATAGTCAAGAGGCTATTTGATTTGTGCTACAGGCTACTAGCTAGTGAATTTTTAGTGCAACCTCATAAAATTGGGAGTAATGAGTTGAGAACTTACTGTCATTCATTTTAGATTGCTTTGTTCAACTCTCTCCCAATCTTACACTTTGTCTTCTTTGTGGAAGTATAAAACTATATACCGGCCAAATTTGGCAAACCCATTAACTGTCACTGACAACCATCACTGAAAAGGTTCATAGAGCAAACACAGGGGCAGCGTGACCCATGCCCCAATGAATCTCTATTAGTGCTCTTTGAAATTCTTGATTTTTGATCACTAGGTGCAATGATAGACCTATGCGGCTAAGTACGGTAGACACATCAGCTTATATCTGTCAAACAGCAACATTTTTTAACTCATTGGCCGCTCCACAGAGTTAATTAGTAGTTTAAAATGCATGGAGTTGTGTATGAGGACTTAAAGAATGAAGATGAACATTAGCTAAGCGGTTCATCTATATGGGACATTAATCCCGTGTCCTTGAGACCTGAGCTTTGATTTTTACTATTTGTGTTTACTAGCACCTGATAACACATACCATGGACAGGGGGTAGCTCAGGGGGTTAAGACGTTGGGCTCCTGATCGGACGGTTGGGAGTTCAAATCCAAGCACCGCCAAGCTGCCACTGTTGGGCACCCTTGAGCAAGGCCCTTAACCACAAAATGCTCAGTAGTATAAATGAGATAGAAATGTAAGTCGCTCTGGAAAGAGCGTCTGCCAAATGACTGTAATGTAATGTAATGTAATGTAATGTAATGTAATACCTATTTAAACTTAAGTCAGGAAGTAGTTTTGGGGGGGAATCAGTTTGGAAAAAAAGTAATCCCTGTGTTTCAATGTGGACACTGGGATCTCATGGCACAACACACAGCAAGTAAGCAGAAAAAAAAGAAGTTGAGAAGTTGAAATCTCATGACTTGTTATAGATGGCCTGTCAGATGGTTTAATCAGGGTTTATGTGCCCGTCCCTGAGAATGTATTAACATCAAGAGGAAGAGCATGGATTTGTCTAAGAAGAACAAATAAAAGATGCTTGAAGGCCAACTGAGCATCAATAGAACAACCTGGTCATTCGGCATAAAGCTCATGCCTAGTGACTTTTCCATAGGTATATAACTAGAATAGGCATGACAAAAAGGCAAACACTGCCTATAAATACCACTCTCTTGCTCAGGGATTACTTTCTCCCCCAGGTCCAATGGCACAATCCATCTTTGGCTCTTGTAGCATCAAAAAAACGCAAAATCACTTTCAGCCATGACAAAAAGCCAGTGGTAGTTTAAATTCTGCTCATTATAAACACATTAACATCTGCTGCATAAAAAAAAAAAAAAAAAAAAACATCCAAAGGGCTGTTCAGTCTCCGTGTGTGTGTTTTTCTGGTTGTAATTAAGTGCATGAAGGACAGACGGTGCTCCATTCGGCCGTTGTCTGCTCCTGCATTCCTCCGACTTTGATAGCATGCTTCACCCCTGTCTGTCCCTCATCAGCCCAGCCGGCTGCCCTCCCTCAGGCCTCCCCCAGCTCCAAGGAATCCTTCGGCTCTGGACAGTGTTTCACTTCGCACAGGCCTTGTCCCTGATAGCTTAATGGTCCTTTACTGAGGGAAACATGTAGCGCAAGACTGGCAGGACATAGAGAGTCATTATAACATATTCCTAGTTTTCTACATCCAAGCCTGGTAGATTGCCGATTTTTGCCAAGGAGTCCAAGCTGATTTTTGTCAAGGAAGCAGTGTGTTCAGCACAGTTTGTTCATTTTTTTTTTTTTTTTTTTTTTTTTTTTTTAATAGTAATATTTGCTGAGTGTTGACCTAAGGCTATGGTGTCTAAAGGGACAACTCTGAGCCTTTATGTCTAAAAAAGTACAAAAGGAAATTAAGTTGTGCCAAAATTAAATGGCAAAACTCCCACAGGAACAGTTTTATTCTCATATTAGGTTACTTCCCACTTGCTTGATCTCCAATACACCTTGAAAGTCTCAGTTTGCCCCAATTCTCCTCACTCAATAAGAACTATAGACTCAGAGGGCTGTCGAGTGTTTATTTATGCCGGACCACAGCCTTATTTAAGCTGAAACTCAGAATAGGAATTCATCTATGGTCAGTGGTCCAAGGTAGAAAGCCTTGCACATGCAAATGCATTGTAACGTGAATAAGAACCACTGAATTAAAAATAAATAAATAAATAAATAAATAAATAAATTTTAAAAAATTATAATGGCATGCTATATTGATGCAATAAAATTTACTGATCTTGTCCATGAGATGTCCTTAGCCTCACCTTTAAACTACTGAATACAGTAAAGCGGCAACATTCACAGCTGCCATGAGGTCAGAGGTGACCGACAGCCTTGTTAATGTCAACAAAGAACAAACACTATCCATTCACTGACCTTAAATATATCTTATCATTAAAAGAGAATCTAAAAAACGATCTGGCTCAACATTAATAGTAGCTGCGTTTTTTTTCCTTTCATATGATGAAGAAGGGAGAAAGTATGAACAAGCCTCTCCTGACCTTCAGCACTGCGTGGCTAGCTGTGACATGTTTACAGCTTGTGTGTGGCTCTGCTTGTCATCTCGGAGCCGATAGCCAGCGTTCAGCATTTGTCTTTACAATCTTCACTCCCTCGACTGAGGGCGCCTCACTAGCACCCTATGACGTGAACCCTAAACTGGTACTGCATGCAGAATGAGTGAAGAATAGGATAGGGATGTGGGTGTGGAAGCAAAGCTCAAAGCTCAAGCTCAGGCACGGTAGAGGTTTTTTTATTACAGACCGGTGTCTGTGTATTTTATGGTCCATAATTGCTTTCAGAGCCATCACAGATGGAACCACCTGATTTAACCGCATCTAAATGCCAGAGCTTTCAAACATCCAGTTTACTGGATTTCATTCCACACGCTGCACTGAGACAATCCAAGACTTGCTGTCCCTGTTTTTGGTGGTGATCCGAGAGCAAGCTCAAGCAGAAACCTCACGATTGTTGCAGTCCCATGGGCTGTGCGTGAGAACGCCGAGGAACGGAAGCTTGAGATCTACTGTTTCACTGGCTATTTTCACAGAGCTCCATTTTCCTATTCAAACACACACACTATACTGCGAGTGGACACCTGGACTGACCGGCCGTGTTCTCTTTCTTTCTCTGGTTTCAGTTTTAGTTTCAGCCTCTCAACTAGATTTAAATCCCTCCACTATCTAAGCTGGAGGAGTTACACAATACAGCCGTGGAGAGACGGCATTGGAATGAGGTCACGTCACAAATCCATCAAGCCCAAATCAGACACTAAGGTGGTGGAAATGAGCAGAACTCGACTCCTTTTCTAGAGGCAAGTTCAGCTCCTCTCCATATAGGGAGAAAAAGTACTACATGATAACCACAATTATTTTTCATTAAATGTTAAATTTCCATATATCTTCTACGTGTATAAAGTTCTTTTCGCGTTTGAAACGGAAATGATGTATGCCCACGGATTATATTATATGTGCGTATGGTGGGAAACAGCGTCACTAGCGCTTACATTCTTAATCTTAATATCTTAATCTTAATAATCTTTATCTTAATAAATACATAAAATTCTTTCCGAGGTTGAAACGGAAATGACGCATGACCACGGAACATATTATACATGCGTATGACTGGAAATAGCGTCACTAGCGCTTACATTTGATACGAAAACGGTGTAGGTACCCAAAAAATTTATACATTTATGCACCTAATGGACAAGCAAAAAATGCAGTTTACCCAAAAGCACTGCAGCAGTACTCAATGTATCTTTACTTCTTAAATGTTAGTTTTACTGTTTTATTTTTTTCCCATGCACTCAGCTAGTTAAATATAAACACAGTTGAACAAAAGTCTTTTTTTTGTGTGTGTAGAACAGATATTACATTTACAAATATGTAATTAAAGTTTATGTAAAACACATTTTAAACATTTTAAGTAAGTGTCCTTCACAACAACCTATGTGCATATTCCAGATGAATAACTTTAATAAAAGACTAATAAAACCTCTTCAGCACGCTCTGCCCGTCCCAGCACATTAGAAGTATATTTTACCTTGAAATATAATCCATCCATCCACTCATCCGTCCATCCATTATCTATACTGCTTATCCGTCAGGGTCTCGAGGAAGCTAGAGAAATCCCACTGACTTTGGGCAAGAGGTGGGGTTGAAATATAATCCTAAAAATCTATTTAAACATGCATTTACGTCCCGCAAAATAATCTTGAATGAACACATTCGCCCCGATGAAATATTTGGATTATTCCTCAAGTCATGTTTCCCAGGAAGTCTGATTTTCTTGAAGATCCTGGGAAGAAGACAGTTGTGTTCCCTCTCTCTTTTTTTAAAAAAAATTATATTGTGATATTGACTGATGAGGTCACTTTGAAAGTACTCCATCTCACCCGAATTATTAATCGAATGTCAAGGCTAATTTTTAAAAACTCTTTTTGAGTGAATTATTTAAAAAGTCCTTAATAGCTTCATGCCATTAGCACTCTACCTTGGAACATATTTAAGAGCAAAATGCAGCCTGTCATAAAAAAACCTTTGTGCAAACCAAATAATAATGTTTCTGAGATGTTTTTATTAGAATTTTGAATGATTAAATGCAGGTTTTCTTAGATTTTTTTACAGTAAATTTTTTAAAAATATTTTCATTTTCAAGCGTTTCTAAATGTAGTTACTAAATTTACTAAAAATGTACTAAAAAAGTTACTAAACACCCCAATCCTGGAATTTTATTTAATGCTCACCAGTTAGCTATTGTTCATTACGCCATTACTGCAGTTTGTTATCGGTAAGTAAAAACACCAAAAATTCTGATCATAACTAACACACAGTATCATTAAGCATTAATAAGACTGATTTATCTGTTCATATTGGATATTTATTTAATATAACCTGACGCATCAAAATGAAATTCCCATTTTGTTCTGTCATCTAAGTGACAAAATATTATTTATAGTTTACAGCAAGGAAAAGTAAAAAAGCAAGTGTTTATTTTATTTCGAAAGGTATTGTTTAAAAACTCAACCTGATGATGATTATGACGACGATGACTAATATAGCTTTTTCACTATTAATATCATAACATACAATATCTGAGCATGTGTTTTGTTTTGTTTTTTGCCAAAGCTGGAAAATCTACACAATACAGCCTACAGTAACGTGCATTCAATTCCTTGATGGTTTCATCATTTCAAAGTAAGGGCGTGCAAACTTTTGCATTAGCTGGACAAAAATAGGGAACGAAAACAGCGGGTACTTTCAGAATTTCATTTAGAACGTTCTTTCATTTTGCCTCAAGTGTATTATTTAAATGTTTGGGACTTTTGTGCGGTTCTGCCATCGACATGGTATGGTGTGGGCGGAAATGCTTAAATCAGATCTTTAAATGTCGAACTGATCAAATCTGGGTTCCTGGTCAATCATTTTTACTGATGCACTGAAATGAGAATTTGTGGCCTAAACAGAAAGCAGCACTGAAGGAAGTTGGGACTGAGAATCGAGATTAAACACTGCAAAACATCTGCTGGACTTTTAAAACAATTAGACAAACTCCCATTGTTTATTGTCTCGTTTATGGTTTTGAAGAACATTAATAATCAGCATTGATTAATTAATAGTCGAGTACAATCTAGGTAATGTAAATACACTTTATTAATGATATGTCAGTCCTTTCTTAAGGACATAATTAAAAGAAATAGCAGATCTGATAACAAATCTAAAAAAAAAACCATAAAAATATTGTACATGGTCTGCATATGGATCAGGACCTTGTGCTTTCACATGCTGCATCAAACCTGTAGTGGAAAAGTTCTGTGTCAAAACAGGAATTTTTTTGGTCAATGTGTTTTTTTTTTCGTCGGTTGAAAACTGAAAGTGACGTATTGATTCATTTCCAGCCAAATGTTTCTGTGCCCCCCTAAACAGGTTGTGTGGTGGCCTGGGAAATCCTGTCACATTTTCTCCTTTTTAAGCGTTACAGTCTTTCCTGAGCTGAAATGTGTTTCTATTTTGCATATATTGCTCGATCACAAATCCTCTAAAGTGAAAAGTGTGAAACTGGCCTTCAAAGATTTCATTCCAGTTTCACTTAAAGTTTCCCCGACGCACTTACAGTCTAAAAGCATCTGCTATTAATTCTTTGGCATTCAACATGCAAAAATATGAAATATAATCTTCGAAACCATGTCTAGCTTTATATCTGCCTTTAACACACAGTTGTGCATATTAGAAAGCTAAAAACCCCCCCGAAAAAACAGCACAATACTTTCAAATAAATTTATGCTAGCTTAAAGCTGATGCGTTACAGGAGAACATTCTGTACGCAGAAAAAAATAAATATTTTGGTCAAAACTATAGATGGCACATAATTTATTATTTTTCTGATACTGGGAGCGATACTGAAACCTTCGGTATCCATCCATTATTGTTTTCGTTAAAAACTACTAAGGTGTAAAATGATTTTTTTTTTTTAACTTTTTAACTGAAACACTTCGCAGTTATACTCTTTCAGGCACAAATCATGTACTTTTTAAATATAATAAAAATATAAACTGCAAATATAACTAAAAAAAAAAATCTATCTGAACAAAACAGGTACAAAAATCAATGTCCTTTCCAAACTTTATTCTAGTTTTTGGTACAGCATTTGTCCGGGCATTCAGTATCTAATATATTTTCTCTGACGTATGATCCACATCCACATTTTTGCCTGATCGACGTTGGATCAGCTCCATCTCTCGTCGAAACTCATTTAGACCAGAATTCATCCACTGTGACACACAAAAGGATTTCCCAGGCCACGCATATACACACGTACACTATACTGGCATGACTGGCTCTATGTGTAAAGATTTTCAAACCCCAATTTCCAGACTGAGCATTTCAGATCTCTGAAAGAGCGACACGTGAGATGGTACGTTTTTTTCGACCTGAAGGGGCAGAAAGGGGTGTTTACACAGTTAGCATTCCTTTCATTTTAATTGTCCATCTTCCTGTCTCTTGCTCTCAAGTCCTTCAGTTTCATCTCACACCCCTCAGTCAGCACATCCAGACTAAGAGAAGACAGTGGAGATTTAGTGACAGTCTCTTTTTAAATATTTATGCTGATGAGGAACAGAGTGTGGAGTGTGTCATCTGTGCGAGCCTGTACTTGTGCATGAAGGCGTGCCTGGCTGCATGTCCTCACTCATGCACTCCTTTATCAACGCAGACACATCTATAGGTATGTGAGTCACCGAGAGCAGGGTGTGTGTGTGTGTGTGTGTAGGGGCATTACATAATGCTGTTACTACAATTCCCTTTAAATCTAATCTGTAATCTTGTTCTTCTCTCATTCTTCATCATAATGTGCCAAAATGTCAAACACAGGAAACCATCATATGTTGTGCAGTGGAAATCTTTTGGAAGTCTTAAAGGAAGCGTACAAAGCTGCTAACTGTCTGTCCATCAGACCCCTCCCTGCTCTTCTGAAACACAAACATAACATCCAAGCATGTACACATACACACACAGCTGGACAACCGCTGTTACAGCGTGTGTGTGAAAGCACTGACGCCGGGGCAGGCGGCGTCTCTACGCAGATGCCACCTTTCCTATGATCCACGTCCCATTAAAGAAAGGCAGACTGGTGCCCCAATCAACAGATCACCTTTTCAAAAGTGTCTTTGTTCCCTGAGCAACAACAGCTGGGAACAATTAACAGCCAGGATGCAGCAGTTCGGGTTGCCAGCCGGTGCATTATGGTCCCTGACCACACATGGAAGCGTGGATTACAAAGGACTAAATTATTCTGCATTCTGTTTTCCTTTTTCTTCACTGTATGTTTTCCGTTTCATGCCTGAGCTGTACAGCTGTTAGGGCCTGCAGCACCATAAATAAATAAATAAATAAATAAATACATCCCTCTTCCAGAAGTTGTCTCCTTGAGAAATCTTGTTGCTGACAGCGATAATAAATTGCAATCTGACTCTGAATCAATGTCGGAGCAGCTCCAACGCCTTAATTCCTTAAGAAAGGCAGGCAGGCTGTGAAATCAATGTACAATTTACATGCGCGCTAGCAGCAGCAGCATGACGAGAACAGGGCAGGAACTACAGTGTGGGTAATTTCAGGCAACTCCCTACAAGCGCTACTGGACGGAGGAATCGATGGTGTTCGTTCTGGACAGTGTACACTCGTGGCTCGTGTACCATTCATATGCATGCGTGCGTGTGTGCAGCGGTCAATACGCTGGCAGATATCAGCCAGGAGGAAATAACTAGAGAAGGGTATGACAGCATCGTAGAGATTGGATTACTTGGGAAGTCGTCTGAGAAATGCTGACTAACGTTGATATTGTGCTGATACTCAACACGTGCGTGTAGCAAATGTGGTAATCAGAAGCAGCACTGGAAGGAGAGATTCTTGTACTTGGGTTTATGCACAAAAAAAGAAAGGCAGGCAGAAAAAGGAGCAGGTTTTCAAGGGTTAAACGTTGGCAAAAGCAGGGAGGGGACAAAAGGGCCATTGTGCTGCACGGCGCTGTCCCCGGAAAGGAAAGTCCGAAAAAAGAAAAGCACCACTAGCCACTCGCCTTGCTCCATTGTGAGTGGAGGAGAGTGCAGCCACGCATGACAGATGTCTTGCCCATTGTTTCCCAGCAGCCCTCTCTCTGCCTCCCGGCTCTGCCAGCATTCCGAGGGACACACCCCTCGAGTGTGAGCCGCTGCGCACTGCCGCCACGCTCCCAGAATCCGTGTGGAGCCATACGCGAGTGTCTATGAGTCTGTGTGTGGTAGAAGGGAGGGAGTGTGTGAACAGGGGCTCCTTCTCAAATGGGAGGATTGTAGGGTGCCAAAAGTTAGTCCAACTACTCAATACGTCTCCCATGGTCCTGTCAGTCAAACACACAAGCATGCACATGGAGCTTGAATAAGCGCACTTTCACACTCTTACACATGCGCATGCTTTGCCCAAATAAAGACATCAACCAGCACACCGAGAGCGTGGCATGACTCGTAGCGTTCTCATTCCATAACATGGTGGGGTTTTTTATTTAAACGCATAAGAAAATAAGATCAGAGTTAGATGACTATGAGTGTAGAAGTGTATGTGTGTGTGTTTGTGTGGAACTGGAGTAAAGTGCTGGATCAGAACCAGCCATGCGCTACACTCCTTCCTCACACACTCACCATGTGGTAGCACTCCAAAAGCAGCCTGTCGAGCTGTCAATCAAAGAGCCGCCGATCCATTGGGGACGTGCTGCAGACAATAGATGTGCTGAGTTAATGTGTGTGTGTGTGTGTGTGTGTGTGTGTGTGTGTGTGTGTGTGTGAGAGTGGTCAGCCCTTCATTCATCCAGTCTGCACTGTTGCTATTGCTTTCCCTCCATTTTCTCAGCCTATTCATAATGCAAAACAAAAACAAGGTTTGTTTTCATTTTCTTCTGAACTCATGACTCAACAGAGTGACTTTTTTTTAAGGTTCTGTACAGTGAGGGCAAACGTTTTACCCCCTCTTCTCCAAAATGTACAATTTATCTACGTAAAATAGAATATGAAAATAGTGAGCATGAAATGAAAGTGTATCCTGCAATAATGCAATAAATGTAAAACAAGGCTAAATCAATAGAAAATGGTTAGATAGACATGTTCATGGCCCTCTTAGCTTCCAGGCCTGATATAAAGAAGTGAATGAGTTATAAAAAGAAGATTTTAAAGAAGAAACCAGAAAGAATGAACTCCAAGAAATCTAAATATGTGAGGACCGAATATTGCAACTGAGAGAATCCTAAAGCTGTACAGATGACACACACACACACACACACACACACACACACACACACACACACACATATATATATATATTGTTGTCAGCGGTTATATATACAGTATAATACAAGAAGTGAAACGTAAGTAGAGCATACTTATATCATAGAAAGGGATATAAATTTACAATTCAAAATCATTTTCACCCACTTGAATATTTAACATGCATTATTTATCCATTTTCATTACCCACCAAACATCTTGTTTTCATTAAATTTCTCTTAAATGTTTTTCACAAGAATATATAAACTTTTGGACTTTATACTTGCACACATCTGACCACTGATTTTAAAAGCTGGGTCTGAATTATTGTCCTGCGAGCATTGCCAAATTTGGTCATTCAGTTTTATGAGGGCGAAGTCTTAACCTTCGGTCATGATGTCACTAAATCGTTGCTAGTAATGACATATAAACATGGTCATGACATCACTTAACATAATAAGCCATGGCCTTGTGTTATAAATCCTGTTGACATGAAACCTCTGAGGTTGCATCCTATTCATTATCGTCATGGAAGAAATTAATATAATAAAAAAAAAAAAAACCCACGAAAATATTGCTTGAAAAAATATTCTCCCGGTTCCCTATACTCCGTCAGTGATTTATCAGTACTTTGTAAATAAATAACGTGCCAAGCCTTGGGTTGATATATAAATGCTGACCTATCAAATCTGAGACTTCTGGACACAAAATATTAAAACCAAACCAAAAACAAGGCTTTCTTGACTCTATACACTTCATCATGTTTCGCTGTGTTCCATGAAAACCCAGGAGAGCTGTCACTGTTAGACCGATCGAATAAATCTAGTCAGTGTTTATGTTTCCTAGAGAATGATGAATACTAGAACAAGGGCTTATCTTCTCAGTGTGATTTGAAACCTACAGGAGCAGATTAGATCAAGGTTGGGCAGGTTTGTGCTCTGGGGTGTCTCTGTACTTAAATTCAGAAATCTGGAGTTGGGCCTCATTTGTTTCACTCACTCACTTTGGGTCTCGGTGGAGCTGTTTTACAGAAACAAGCAAGCAAAGACTAATTTAGAGACAGGTTTATCCACAGCATCTGTCTGCCTTAGATAGCCATGAAACAACTCTAATCGAAGAATTGTTCCTACTTCAGGTGGAACACGATGCTAAAAAATGATGTGCATTGCCATTTGAGAAAGTTTTTTTAGTTATTATTACGGATGTAACCAAATATGAATATATTACGAGAATGAACAGATAATGTGTTCAAGACAGATACAACCCGAATTCCAGAAAAGTTGGGACGTTCTTTAAATTTGAATAAAATGAAAACTAAAAGACTTTCAAATCACGAGACAATATTTTATTTTACAATTTTATGCACAAAATGAGCTCATTTCCAATTTGATGCTTGCAGCAGGTCTCAAAATAGTTGGGACAGGAAGCGTGTTTACCATGGTGTAGCATCGCCTCTTCTTTTCAAAACAGTTTGAAGACGTCTGGGCATCGAGGTTATGAGTTTCTGGAGTTTTGGTGTTGGA
>JAQMCW010000015.1:5116045-5133468 GCA_030068335.1 Chrysichthys cranchii | reverse complement strand
GGGTGTGAGAGTGAGAGTGAGGTGGGCTGTAAACACTACACACACACACACACACACACACACACACACACACACACACACACACACACTCAAGCTCTGATGTTGTGGATTCTAGCGCCTTCAGAGACTCGGGCTCATCATCACGTTTCACCTTCTACGTGTACGGGGTACAAGGGCAGAGAAGAGCTTGGCAGGTAAGAGCAAGTTAGAACAATTTAAAAACATTGTCACTTCACCTTTTCGTTTCTGTGAAAAAGGCGGGTGACTGATTTTTGTTGGTGCTATTTATAAAACTTCTTCTCTGGGTCCCTGTCATTCGTACAGTAAGACATTCGAATAGCCCACGGCATAATGAGTAAAAACAAAGAATAGACAACTGGAGGAATGACATTTTGTTCGTTAACAAGCTTTAAAAATATTTCACATTCCGAGCAAAAGTGGATGGCAGTTTGCTCAAGAGGTTGCAGACGGAGTTTTCACGTTGCCGTACAGACAGTTTTCCCGTACAGTATTTAAAAAAATAACAGATGAACTTTCCATAATTGCATAATATTCACCGACACAAGCTTCCCTCACCACGGCCTGGATCATTCCTTTTATCCCTTCATTCTCAGAGCAGAGACTCATTATCCACTCTGCATATGTCCCATAGTACACGTTAGATATTGTCAATATTTACTCTATTATTCAACAGTCAGAAAGCCACCCAGTAGATGCATTCATAATCTCCCTAATGTCTCCGAGACAAAACATACATCTAGCGAAACACACAACACCTGAAATGGTCACCATGATTATGCATTACCTTTAAAAACAAATAGACTAAGACAACATTTAAAAAAAAAAAAAAAAAAAGAGGTCACCTCAAATAGAGGTCTGGTCCCGACTGACAGAGTATTGTAAGAGATTACAGATGGCATGGTGGCTTGCTGCAACCTTCACAGACCCTTGATTGCATGTTACACGACTGAAAATTAAGGGCTAAATCATATTGCTGGTGCAAAATGAAAATAAACCAAGGTTTATTTGCCCAAGACTTTGACTTGAATAGAAATCTAAGCAAAAGTTCCTAAAGATACTGGGGTACTGAAAGTCTGTAAGTGGACCTACAAATGCTTCAAGTGTGCCACAATGTATATAAGATTTAAAAAAAAACAAACAAAAAAAACCTGCTTTTGACAATCCACTGACTCTAACGATATGGATTTTGCATGATCGGAAAGTTGGTTACTTACAAAGCAATGCTTATGGTGGGGTAAGTACAACCAGAATAATTCAGAACAATTTTTGAGTATTACCAATTTTCCCTTTCCAGTCATTTCTATTGGAATATTTACCTGTGGACAGCCTCGGACGCATGGTCACGCCACGTCTGTGGTCAGAGTAGAAGTGTCAAGTGGACTATGATTATTCATGCATGATTTCTGATCAAAACATGCCACCATGCAAGTCATTTCTATGCACTGAACGAGCACAATTAGTTACTTATTTATCTGGAACACAGTCAGAGCAAGTCCCTTACAGCCCAAGTCAAAACCCTGATTAATGAGCCCTACCCAGTTTGCAGTGTGGAAGTCTATGTATAAAATGTCTTCTTTTTTTTTCTTCTTTTTTTTAATGTAAGTATAACAAAGAGATGATGAAAAGACTAGCGACATGGGCCAAATGTTTCTTTTTACCTTCATTTTTGTTTCTCAAATAAGATGCACATATATTCATTTCACATAACCCTTGCATAATTTTCTGGTTTATCACTTTCCTCAGTTTCCCCTCTACCGTGATGTGTTCCTTTCTGGTCAAAGGACAATGTTCCAGACACTTTCCTGTACCGAGGGGGGTGTTTTCTGCTGGATTTCGGCAGTGTTCAGAAGGGGCAAATCTGTAGCAGAGGAATGCTAAACTCCACATGTGGGTGGTGTAAGTAGTGGTGGTCCCTAATGTAGATATCTGCCATGGGCCTTTCATCGTGTTTTTAGTTGCGTTATCGAGCAGTAAAATATCTTGGTCGCTGAGTACAGATGCTGCACAGTACACTCATCAGGGGGGTTTGATTTGGTCGTAATCAAAGTGGTAAGAAACCAAGCTGCTTTCTGTGCATTGGCGCATCTGTAATGTCTGTAAACAACTTTTTTTTTTCCGTTTTTCTGGGTTTCATTGAAAATGATTTTGCTTTACATTTCTTAGCGTTGATAGAGTCTCATCACAATTGTGTCTTGTTTTGGCTATGACCACTGGCATAGTTCTAACACTTTGATTCCTTGATGTCTTTTTGGTTTTTGCCGTTCTTGCCTTTGCTCTCGCTTTCATCGAGTTTTTCTTTCTCGGGTTTGGTCACGCTGTCATAAGAGGGCAGTGAGGCAGTGGAGGGCGTGTCTTCCTTCTTCTCCTGGTTGGCCCCTCCATTCTCCAGTTTGCAGCTGCTTAGAAGTTGCTTGCAGATGAAGCCTCGGCGTACAAGGTGGGCGCGGTAAGCGCGCTGGATGACAGAAGCAGACATGTGCTCCTGCTTGCGGCGCAATGTGGTGGTGATGGGCTCGAAAGATACCTTGGAGGGGTTGGCCGCAATGAAGCGCTCCTCCATCTGCTGCCGCATCATGTCCAGGTCACCACTGTCACCAAGGACACGCTTGGTAAAGGCAAACAGGATGTCCAGGCAGTGAATTCGGTCTCCACTCACCATGGGCAGGTCCATGGCAATGAGTTCTATCGTATTGGGCTTAGGCACCCGTAATGGGTGCTCAAGAGTGTCAGCAAAGTCACTGAGCTTTGCAAACGTGATAAACTGCGAAGCTGTAGGATCAAACTTCTCCCAGATCTCATAGAAGGACTCAAAGTCATCTTCGCACAGCGGGTCAGCACTCTCTTCTGTCGCCACACTAAAGTTTTCCAGGATGATGGCGATATACATATTTACCACGATCAGGAAAGACACAATGATGTACATAACAAAGAAGAAAATGCCCACGGAAGGATTGCCACAGTTGCCCTTTACCGAGGTACCCGGATTCTCCTTATCGGGATCACAGTCTGGAGGGTAGTTGAGGATGGGAGCCAAGAGGCCGTCCCACCCTGCTGAGGTGGTGATCATAAACAGGATGATCATGCTATTTCCAAACGTCTCAAAATTGTACATATCATCGATTCCTGATTCCCGTTTGACATAGGCAAAGTTAGACATCCCGAAGATAGAGAAGATGAACATGACCAGGAAGAGCAGCAAGCCGATGTTGAACAGAGCTGGCAGTGACATCATCAAGGCAAACAGTAAAGTTCGGATGCCTTTGGCACCTTTGATGAGACGCAGGATACGGCCAATCCGAGCCAAGCGGATAACCCTGAACAGCGTTGGTGACACAAAGTACTTCTCAATTATGTCTGCCAGGAACATTCCTATTGTAGGACATAAATAGGAAAGGCAAATATGAGCAGAGGCAAGAGAATCATACTTAGTCATATGCAGATCTGACAACATGGACAAGGACTTACCAACTATAGAAAGAATGACCACAACACAGTCAAAGATATTCCAACCATTGGTAAAGTAATAATGACGCAGGGCAAAGAGCTTGAGGACGAACTCAGAAGTGAAGGCCACAATGAAGATGAAGTTCACCCAGTACAGTATATCTTCTGTCTCCTTTGACTGATCATCTGTTTCCACCATCATGGTCACCATGTTCAGACAGATGAGGATCATGATAGTGATGTCAAAGACCTGCTGCGTCACAAAGTCAAACACCATCCCCTGGATCTTGTTCTAAAGGACGGATATTTAACGAGATTAGAGACTTGTTCCAAGACATACCTTTACTGTTATGTGTGCAGCTGTGTATGGGTGCATGCTACCTGAGGTCTAGGTATGGGTTTCTGTGGTTTCTTTGAGCCCAGTTTCTTCATTGCATTGTAGTATTTTTTCTGTTCTTCTGTCATGAAAATATCCTGACCTCCAAAGTATAGAAACAAACAATCTTTGGTTACAATCAACACAACGTTTGAGAGAATGTACCTGCTACAAAACGGCAAGCGTTCTAGTCATTTCAAAATGAAGAAAGAGAGGAGCCTTATCTTTTTCTTTTGCTGGTTGAAATTGTCGATGATGACACCGATGAATAAGTTGAGAGTGAAAAAGGAGCCAAAAATAATAAAGATGACAAAGTAAAGGTACATATAGATGTTGTCCTCATACACAGGCTGGTCTTCCACCTGAGAACATTCAACAAATGAAAGTGTTGGTTTTGAATTCTACAAGGGTCATCAAAGACAGATACCGATATTCCTATTCATACCTTGCGCGAATCAACAGCTGCATACATAATGTCCATCCAACCTTTGAAAGTAGCCTATGATAAAAAGAAAATATATACAAAATGCATTAAACATGTAGTAATACCGCCCCCTTGGAGCTGCAGGGTTCTTGGTTTTGTCTTGGTTTGCCTATGTCTATGTTTCTTATGTTCTTCCTACGTACGCATGGACTTCCTCTGGATTCTCTGTTTTCCTTCCATCACCCAAAAACAGACCAGCAGGTAGATTAGTCCTGTTAAATTGCCCCTAATGAGAATGTGTGTGTGCGCAGGTTCCCTGAAATGGATCGGTGTCCTAGCCAGGGTGTATCCCCACTTTATGCCCAGAGTTCCTGAAAATAGCTTCTGGATCCTGTAAGACCCTGGCCAGGATAACGCACTTACTGCAGATGAATGAATGTCCTAGCACACTGAACAATACTGAAATTGAATTATCCATGCAGGAAGAGACACATTCTTACAGTCCTACCTTCAGCCAAACCCTGTCACACGACCACAAACAGAACGACATAAAAGGAACATACAGGAAATATTGATTGCTAGCATGAGTATCATGAACAAAGAAGCTCACCACTTGGAGCAGAGCCAGATACCCGGCACCCACATTGTCAAAATTGATCTTGACATTCTTCCAGCGCACTTCAGTTCTGTTATCGTTGATGAGATCAAAGCACTGTGTCTTGTTATTCACGACATCTGGATGGAAGTTTTCCTCAGCTGTTTCGTTGAAGCAGTAGTAATACTTCCCCGCAAACAGGTTGACGCCCATGATACTGAAAATCAGCCAAAAGATGAGGCAAACCAGCAACACATTCATAATGGAAGGGATGGCACCCACCAAGGCGTTGACTACAACCTAGAGCAAGAGTGGAAGAGACAATGCAGGGCTGCGTGAGGACCCAGAAACTGTACATGTATATATATGCATCACAATTACTACCAGCTTTGTACAAACATACATAATGTCGCGTCATATTTGTATGGCTTATTATATATATATATATTTTTTTTTTTTTTATTTTTTTTTTTTTTTTAAGGTATATTAGAATAAATTCTGGGCTAGGAGTAAAAAGGCCATATAAGATTCTTTTGTAATCCTTTCATGCATAACATCTACATCAGTTTAAGGCAGGTTTCCTGTTACCGGGTATTTCCCTCCCACCAGACAGCTTTCCCCGTTATATAACAGCTAACTAAGAGGGAGGGTGAAGGCTAAGACGTGATTCCTCCAAGACACATGAAGCCAGCAACCCGCACCTTTTCAAACCACTGCTCTTGCTGCATCACAGGGCAGTGAAACACACTAGGAGGAAAGTGCTAGCTGCCCTTTTCCTCATCAAGGAGCTTACAGATGCCTACAGTTGACTAGTGTCGCTATGACTGACAGGAGAAAGAGTAACGCTACCCCTCCCACACATAAAGCATGGCTAATTTTGCTTTCTTTGACTCGCAGCCAAGGATAACAATGGTCTCACTGGGAATCGAAAATAAGCCTTTGAGGATTATCTAATCCCTCGAGACCATTAGTGTAATAATACTGAATTTTGCCGTTCTCAGGACTTGTCACTGTCAGTGCAGCATGTGTTCTATACTGTATTGTATTTCTATACGAATACTATCTTATGCATTTCTATAAATTTATATTTCTAAATTTCAAACACAACTTATATAGAAAAATTATTAAGTTAAATATTAAATTGATAAACTAACGTTGAACTAATGAAATCTTAGCTTTTATAAAAATAGATTTTTTTTGGATCGATTTAAAATATGCAATAATTATAGTTATTATTATTTCAGGACAACATAGAAAATAAAAATGTATTTAGAAGCTCAAAACTTCGTTTTCTGATTGTTTTTATATCTAATCTTGTATCTAAAATCAGCTGCATCATGCAGTCCTAAATAGTGTACATTTTGAAAATGTTAAGAGTGGGTTTTTTTAAACATTAGACAAATATTGTACATCATAATACTGTCTATAACATAATAAATATTTTAGACCAGAATGTCATCAGTTGTTCTTCATATCCATTTTTTTTTTAATACAAGTGCTATTTAGAAAAAGTAAAAATCATGAGACATGCAGTTTAAATCAATAAAAAAAAAAAAAATCTAAAGAATCTGGATATGGTTTAAAATAATTTATGCATGAAAGGGTTTTTGAGCCTCCAGAAATTTAGTTCTTAGGGAAAAAGAAAGCTGTGACACTACATGCAAACTTTAGAATCAGGGCTATTAGCATTAGAAATACCTGCCATACAGATAGGCAGCGCAAACCCAACAAACCGTAACATAACCTGTTCCTCCACCCCCAAGCAAGCAAGAACAGAACTACACTGATCATATCAAACCCCGACTTCCCCTGGGCTTTCCCCAATCCCCTTCCACCCTCAGCCCTTTTCAGGATCCCATCCACCAGTGATCAGCGAGGAGCAGAGCGTGCTGTGGACGCTCGCACACCGTGTTAGGCTGGCTGAGCCTCAGCTCTGGGGCAGGCAGCTGAGCATGCATGTTTTTCACGGATTCCACAGTGGAGCCATATTCCCTCCTTACACACTAACTTAATACTGTGGAATGGAGAGATTCTCCTAGCAAATATGGGGTACAGTTTATCCACTGTATTTGCTGTTCAAGGACTGACAATTTGATCAATTTGAGGGGAAAAAATGCTTCTCGTGACCTTTCCCTTGACCAATTCATTCTAACTCTTCTTCAGCCCTTATACGGCACTGTTGCACACTTAACACTTATACATCATCAGATGATACACGATCACTAAAGAAACTAAATGTATTAGTTTAAATAAATTCAAATATGGGATAAAAAGACTTTGGTTTAATTTGGCTATTTGTCAGGAGAATCGATGTTGGCTTTGAATTTAGCACACATTTAAATGTCACGTAGCCATTGCAATTTTTCATGACATTCAACACGGATATAAAAGCGAGGGAAAATGGCTTTCAAAAGTGCATAATGTGCATTGGCAATTGAACTGGACATGCGTGTTACATGGCATCATTGTGCAAACTCAAACACTGTTAAAATCAATAAATAAATGAATCAGGAGAGGCACCAGCACAGAGAGATTTACATACGTGTTTAATCATGAGCGCGAACGTAGATCCTGTCGGAGTCGATGGACATTAATGATCTGGGCGTAGTCTGGGCTAGTCTTGAGGTTAACCACAAGCCCGATCAAGCGTTCCAAATTCCTTCCTAAATGTTTATTTATTTATGGATTTATTTTTATGTGACGCTTCAAAGTAAATACTTTTGAAACTAATTTCTCACCTCTCTGCGCTGCTGTCCCCTTATCAAGTCATTTATTCATTTTTAACTCAAACTTTTTTTTTTTTGTTCAGTTTAAACAAAATGACATTTCATTTAATGAACAAAGACTAATATAGATGTATAGATATGAGGTTCATTGCTTATCTTTCTTTCTATAACTGCATAATCAAACTTAGCTATTTCGACCCAATCAGAACTGGATTATCACAGGGACAACGCAGTTTTACAACGTTTTAGACACATGACATTCCATATGCCACCCAAAAATGACACGCTTAGTAGGCCAGTACTCATATATTAGATTATAATACATGAAGGTAATGAACCAAACAAACCAAAGAAACCAAAAATTAAATAAAAATAAAAACATTGCAAAAAAAATTTTGGAAAGATTGCTCTTTAATAGATAAAAGTATAACAAGCATCAGAGGCCTGTGAAATCCATGCATCAAATCTGGTCTGTCATTTTTGGGTCATTTGATCATTCTGTAGAGAGGACACAAGTTTTGCCCAGAGTGAAATGGATGTATTTTTAGCCAGAGTGATCGTGATAATTGGCTGTGATTTATATGCATCTCTCTGCTCTAGTGGGTCCATTCTCCCAGTTTCAGCATTTCTAACAGGAATCATCGTGCCATGTCCTAAGAGTGCCATGCTGTGAATAAAACCACTTACTGCCAGCAGGCTGCCTGGTCAATTTCCTAAGCTTCTGTTTTGACTCAAAGAGGTAGTTGATTTCCGTAAATATTGTCCGAACACTCTCAAATTTATAATGAGAACTCATCTTGAGACATGTCATACTGCCCATTTTCCACCCTACACAGTGGTACAAACTTTTCAGTTGACTTCCAATGACCAAAACAACCATGTCTGAGTACCTCTGAGCCCAAGGCTTCAGAGGACTTTCTTTTCTATTCCCACAGTCCACAGAAGCTTAGCAAATATCCTCCTCTCACACCCACACTGCTGTGTGTGTGAGGCTCTCTTATTTTCAGTCCCATGAGCAGATCCTGGACAAGCGAAAGAGAGGTGAGGCACGACTCCAGCAGGTTGGACAGGGTGAGATGGACAGGACAGGACAAGGGAGAGAGAGAGGGAGGGAAGGAGGGTGGGAGGGAGGAAGGAAGGAAGGAAGGAAGGAAGGAAGGGAAGGAGTGGGCAGGGGGTTGGGGGGGGGGGGGGGGGTTGGGGCCCAGGAAGGAGGTGAGAGGTTAGAAAGGCAACAGAAGCTCAAGGCAACCAGTCCAGGGGTAAGAGAGGAGGGACTGAAAGCGACAACAACCAGGCACCACCGTTCACAACCACCAAAGCAGGGATGACTGCTGAGAAGGCTCAGCTTTACACCTACTCTTACTAGAGACTATCTGCAGGAGGTAATTGAGAGCCACGCTAGTTCCTTGCATTTGGATGTGCGCTATGGTGCGACAGGAGTGACTACTCCATCGTGTAAAGGAGTCTTTCGCTCTGAAGTGGCTCTGGGCGGTATTGTATGGGGCAGGCAGAGGTGAGAGTTCAGTGATCCTGTGGATCTGTGCTGCTGGTTGTTCTCTGATAGATGCAGAAGGGGTCAGTGGGAGAAGGGGAATGATGGAGGAACGGGGGCTGTCCATTAAAAGCATAGGTTGAGAAAATCAGGCCAAAGGAGCAGACAATTGATCGAGAATTGGTTGATTTAATGTTACAATAAATAACTTTTGCATTGCTTTTTTTTTTCCAAAATCAAAAAAGCCAATTGTTTTTTTCAAAACCTTCAACTTATTAGAATTTGCAATGACGCAGCTTTGAGAAGCCTTTGTTTTATTAGAATGTTATAAAATCTTGATTATCAGTTAGGTCTTACACCACAGCATTGCTGGATTCTCGAGTCTGATTGTGTTGATGCTGATTTTTTTAAGGTGTTGCTGAATTTTCTATCAAAGCCAGGCAGGTTTGCATTAATGCGGTTGTTATCTTATCTTATCGTTCCAGTTGTAACAACTTACATATAAACTAATTTGTCACATAAACTACTAAAAAAAAAACCATGTGCAATTGTTGATCTAGTGAGGTTTTCTATAAGGGGATATAGTCAGCATTTGTGAAGGAGTGTCCAAAAGTGTCAGCACTTTATAACAGTCGAACAGGACGTTTCTAAGTAATAACGTCAAATGAGAGTGAAAACAGAGGCTGGTAAAGAGTGGGAATGGCTATTTATAGGTGCTATAAAGCAAATGTCAAAAGAAATGAACTTGTTTTGCAGACATTCTGCAACATAAAATGTGATTGTAAATGGATAAAAATTGAGTTGCGTAACTCTTATTAAATCAGAAATTGTTAACGATAGCAAGCTGCTGTGGTATAAGAGGAATAAAACACTTTGGAATGTTCTGTTATAGGAAAATCAGAACATCTGGGTGGCAACAGTACTTTTGCTTCGTGTACATCACACCACAGTGTCACTGATTACTTTCCTATAACAGCACACTCCGTTATGTTTTATTCCTTATTTGGAGAATTAACTACGGATCAACTGAACACAAGCAGATTCCACGGAAATCAGGGAATTCTTGTGTTCTAAAGATTATCCCAGCTGCATCATAACTCAAACATTGACAAATCTGGTAAAGAATGCAAGAAATCACATTATGTATAAAAAGAGTGATTAATTTTCATTGGGTACTTTCTTTTCTTTCCTTTTCTGTTTTTTTTTTTATTTTATTTCTTTTAATTAAATGATCCCCCTGGTATGACTTTGGCGTTGTTGTTGCTGTTTTCTTTTACTGTTTTTTTTTTTTTTTTTTTTTTTCAGCTCTAGCATGCTGTAACTGTTGAATGGGCATGCAGGATCAGCTCTATAGCTTTTCTTACCCTCATCCCTTCAAAACGGGACAATGCTCTGAGAGGTCTCAGGGCCCTGAGTGTCCTGAGTGATTTAATGGGCCCTAGATCGGAGTAGCCCAGCGCATTAGCTATAAGGCTGACTATAGACACCTACACAGAAACAGAGAAGCAAAAAAGGATCCAGACTGTTAGATGGGCAAAGCTGTCTATGGACGAGATGGTCCTAGAGCTGCTTGAATGTTGCTTTACACACATATATAGACGCACTTGGATGGGTATATACATATATAATAATGTCTTTATACATGTATATATCCTTGAGAAAGAGAGAGAGAGAGAGAGAGAGAGAGAGAGAGAGAGAGAAAGAGTGTAATGTTTAGGGTTATAAGTGTGTAGAGCTTTAGAGGTAGCAGTCACACCAAAGGATTTTGGTCTTGGTTAGTTTTAGGACGTCAGTGAATCTTGAGCGCTTCTTTTTTACCTGTGGAGAAACTGATGATTGAAGAAAGAATGTGACAAAAAGACATAAGACTTAAATAAAAGAAGAGGAAAGGCAGAGACACCACGTTGATTAAAGGGGGCCTTGGGATGGGGGATTCGGCACAAAAACGACAATAAAAAAATATGAAAACCCCAACAGATTACAAGAACCTTACCCTTGCCCTTCTAACATTGTGTCTCCTTGTCGCTCTCGGCTGTGGCATAAAATCCCAAACAATTTAAGACAGACATACTAATGGAACCTAAGAGAAAGAATACAGGTAAACATGTACATGTTTAACACGTATGTCAGGTTTGCAGTCACATCGATCTCACATAGAGTTTACTCAAAATACCACAGAGATACAATATAACAGGGGAAGGGGCAGATTAGGGGAGATCACCTGACTAGACGACACTGAAAGGACAAGATCATACTCCAGAAACCAAAGCCCTGTGAGTCTTGATGTGCCATCCAAAATGAAGTGCACACACACACACACACATACACACACACACAGTCAATGTTGTTGTGCTAGTATATGTAATTATTTCACATTGGCCATCTAAGTGAAAATATGATGGGTATTTTCAAATAAAGTGTAAAATGGTTAAGATTAATGGAGAAACACCAATGTGCATGGATAGGCACCACCCGTATAAACGGGGCTTGAGTTTCTGGGTAAAGGAATACGACCATTTCTGAGCACCTTCAATAAACCACTGACAGAGACAAGGTAAAAACACAGCAAAAAGTACACAACACTCAGGCTGACCAGTTTACAGAGGGGGTTCTAACAAAGGTGAAAGCTTTATCCTGAATCTACTACTGAATATTCCTGGCAAGATTATTAGAGTTAGCTCCTAACACGCCCATATCAGTCTTTATCGCTTGCTATGCTGTAGGTGTTATATTATACAGTATATTGTCTGTAGCTCTGGGACTGGGTTAGTTTTAGGATGTCTAAACTGTAAATCCAGTTTAAGGCTGATGATCTGATCGGCACAGTGGTTCAACAAGACTCATTCATGCTTTGTACACTTTCCGGTCTATAATTATCATCAGGTGCTTATTAAATTCATGACCTGTATCATATGAATTATGGGGAAAACCAGTGTGAGTTGCATAAAGTCTCAGAAAACCTTTCCCATCAAGAGAAACAATAAAATCTCTACACAACCTTTTTAAGCCAATCCTCAAGTTCCCTCAGGGGCCGAGGAATAGTCCATAAAGCTTTCACCTTCATCTAAAGGGTCAGTCTTTGCAGGTAAATGTCACCTTTAGCTTGAGCCAATGGAAGGCCCGTGTATGGAGGGCCAAGCGAGCTGGCACCAATGCTCCTCATGTGCCAAGGCTCTCACTCTGCAAGGCAAGGTCAATGAGATGTGTGGCTGTGGCCAAATGAAGACAGGAAACTGAAGCAAAAAGGAACATAAAAAGAAGCAAATGACATTCTAATGTAATCCACACCTAATTCCAATGACTCAAGAGCCATAAACCTGATTCCTATATTAAAAGAAATCTCCACCCTGAAACACTTCATATTTGTTTATATTGAAATATGTGTGATGTGCCTAGAGATTCTGATGCTGGTTTTTCATTATTCCTCTGAGATGTCAGAAGTTCTGTCTCAGTCTAGGGGCACTGCTAGCACAGTCACAGTGATGATTTAACATAAGGGATAATGATCAGGTTTCTGACCATTGTTAAGTCCTAAAGACCTTCTTTTTTTCACTCACCATTTTCCAGCAATGTCATTAATTAGAGCTACAAGATGGCATGCACAATGTCATTGATGGCATGAAAGTTGAAGTTTTGATACCTGATCTGTTTAAGCAGAAGGGACAAATGAGGAAACAAGAAAGCTGGACAGACTAAATGGGCTAAAGCACTGCTGCATCACTGTCTTTATGTAGAGATGAAGACAGACTAAATCCTACTGAACCACTATCAGGAGTTAGTCAAACAGCATAGCTGGCAATGCAGAAGACTGTTAAGCAATGGGAAAACAGACCAACATGTCCATGAAAGTAGCTTCTACTAGGGGGAAAAAATGTATACTTAGAATTTCATTACAAAATCAATTTTGGAGATTAGTATGCATGTTGTTCAGGATGGAGTTTTCCTTTAAGTAGGTTTGGAGTTCATACTACGAATTTCCTTGATCCTTGATTTCGTCTATTTGCTTTTGATTAGTGAAACACACTGTCCAATCTGCTGTGATAATCTGACCAGAATAAGATGTTCCCTTAACATTCATATTACACATACAACTGAAAAGCAGAAATGTGAGCAAATAGCATGAAAAGAAGAAGAATGAACAGAATGAGGGATGTGCATATCTGATTGACAGGAAAAGAAGGATTGATACAGGTAAGAACATGCTGGATATGATGGTGGTTGTTGTGTTGGAGCTTCTCTGAGCTGGGCCATGTAAAAACACAGTACAGGCCAGCAGAGGAACAGATGGGACACAAAGCAAAACCAAGGCAGAGCAGTAGCTAATTTAAAAACCTTACTTGCCACACATTACCACACGTCCCCAACATCACCACCTCAGACATTCTCATGGGAAAAGAAGTTGTGGGAATCTGTTTATCCAGCCGGGGAAGTTCCTCTGAACTACCCCAAACAGTCCCATCTGCCATTACTGAAGCTGATGGGGATAGACCACCAAAAAATTGAAATGTTTCTTTATTCTACCTAGAATTCAACATTTTGTGAAGCTATAATTGTATTGTTTCTAGTTGCATCTTTAGTCTTGATCATCACGTATACTAAAAAATCTGGCCTCTTCTGGGAAATATAATCCGAATTAACCTGGATAGGACTGTGTGTATGAATTTGATCCAATTTCTCAATAAAAGGACCAAAAGAACCTAGCTCTCCTATCCAAACCTAGCAAACTTTACTTCATAAGAACTGATGTGTTAAGATAAATGACTTTGATCGCAATGGCTCAAGTGTAACTCTATCTGCCACACCAGCTTTCCGAGCAGCCTGGCGCAATCTAAGTCTGGAAGAAAGTGCTGGCAATGATGGGCTCTGCTGAAAGGCGGTTAGATCAGGAACATGGTCAGAACACACATTCACACAAACCACATACACAATATGTACATAAACAATATACTGGCATTATAATACATCTACACACAGGAGAGAAGCACACACAGGTACTCATACAAGAACACATTGTGTTCCTTACTGTGAAGTTGTCCTCCAAGTGCTTTAGATATTATGTGTATAAAAGGGTACAAGTGTAATGTGGCCATTGATGGGGGGGAATTACCAACAAAGCAAGCTAACAGCTCCAAAAAAACAAACTGACCAGGGTCTAGGTAGCAGAACACTGGACTAATTTATCCTAACCACTGTTATTATAAAGACCTGTAGTAGAAATGAAGAAAACCCTTCTATGAGCAGACAGGTCCAAAACTGAGAGTTTGTTATAAAGTCATAACATAATGGCAGTTTTTAAAGCCTGGAAATAATACATTTAATTCAGTAAACTTGGATACATATATGGTACCTATGTAAAATTGTTCAAAGCTTAAAGCAAAAAAAAAGGAAAAGAAAAGAAATAATCTAAAGAAACAAAATGGTGAACAGATGACAGATGTAATAATTACTATAGCCATGGGTGTACTGCATAATGGGAGAATAATGCAACAACACTACCTGTATTAGTATCTGCTAAGAGCTTGAATTATCCATATCTGTATTTGTACCGAAATCCAAAGTGGTTATAGCCTTATCATTACCACTACGACCGGAAACATTGTTAAAAAAAACAGAGGTAGACACAGCAGCAATGTTGTAAATAAAGACTGTATATGCGTTCTGCAACGTGGTCTTTATTTTTCCCATGAGCTTCATATCAGAGTAATTGTTCGCACCCGGCTTGATGCATATCTTTCGTCTCACCAGGTGAATCTTTCTGACAAGCTTTATTTAATTTAAAAAAAAAAAAAAGGGGGCCAGCTATTTTTATTACTATTACATACAGAGATTTATCTTCTAAACCAAAAAGCCACATTATACAGTTGCTAAATTTATAATGAAAAGGGATTTCCATATTTGATCACTGCAAAAAATAACACTTGGAGGGTTCTTCACAATGAGGGTCATAATAGGAGATCAATCAAGAGACATATTCATTAAACACTGCATTAGACAATACATAGGCACAAATACAGTTTTCAGAATAAGGAACATTTTAGGGTTTAGCAATGCTTGAATATCGTATCAATAATCATTGTTATTGATTGGTTAGGTTAATTATGCCTGTGTCTTTTTTTTACTTCACACACACACACATGGCTTCACGGTGTATTCTTTATTCGTTCCTTTTTTTTATTTTTAAATCTGCACAAAAGGGAATGTGATTGCACAGGAATATCCGATTCTTTGCTAGCCACAGGATTTCTGAGCCTTGGAGCAGAGAATGGCTTTAAATATTCAAGCATTACAGTAGCAAACATTTTCATGGTTATGCATGGGTGATGAGCCTGTACATCTAGAGATAAAACATGTTCCCTGCTCAAAGCTAAAGTGCAATGACTCCTGAGAAAGTAACTCATACACTCTTATTACACGTCACCTCTGCATACCATTACACTCTGTAACACTTGATATTCAAGACTTTTCATTTCATGATATGGCCCAACACAGTCACACCTTGCGGAAAAAAAAATCCTTGGAGATTATTTTATCTGCATGGCAACAGCAGACACTGAGCAGATATTCAGGAGAAACTCCTGCACTAGAACACTTTCCAATTTGGCTGTCAGCTCAAAAACAACACAGCACTATTTTCTGCTATTTTAAGCCTCTGTGGATGTGACAGGCCATGACGCTGGTGTCTTTAAGAGCCTGGAGAGCTGATACGTTATGAAACATAGGCTGCTTTCACTAGGTATTTCTTTCTCATATCAACACAAAAGGGAGCTAAATAACTAGCCTAGCTTTCACTCGAGAATAGATTTATTGTTAACAGTTATAAAGATGAAATAAAGATTGATTTATGTTTGGTGAGGAGGAGCTGGTTTGCCTTCACTGTAGATTTGGAGGTAGAAAAGACATTGTGAAGCAGAAAATGTCCCAAATATAGCCAAGCTGTTATGAAATATTCCCAATTTGTCAAAGTCACTTATGTCCTTATGAGCTCATTAAAAAGATTAATGCTGTGTCTCAATTCGCAGGCTTCCATTAGTACACTTCCATGGAGTACCCTGTGTGTATATGAATTTACTTGTGTGATGTGCAAATTTCAACAGGGTTGTCTTGTCTCAAATCAAGCACAGCAAGTTGTGTACTTATGAGTAATAATGACCACAACATTTGACCACAATTGTTGCATAACCTGCCAAAAATATCTGACAGCCTTTTTTTTTTTGTTTACCTGTTTAAATATTAACACATTTTTTAAATTTTCCTTGCGTGTGAAATTTCACACTATGTGGAAATTACGTTGACAACATGCCTTCCTCCAACTGCCTGAAAAATAGGTTGGTGGTGCCACCCCTTCTGTTCCATAACCAAGATGGCTGCCATAGACCATCTGGGTACTTGTAGCACACTGCATGTTGACATACTTCTCAGTGTGACCACACTTCTGCACTCAAAATAGCTAGTGTAAGTATGCAAGTACGCCAATTGAGACACAGTGAAAAAAATGTTTTCTCCATTTTGCTGTTTCTTACTTGCGAATCAACTCATGATCCAATTGGTCAGAAGGTAACGCGCGCACACACACACACACACACACACACACACACACACACACACACACCAACACCTTTTTCATATCCTTCTTACAGAATTATGAAATGTGTGAAATGTAAAAGCAGGCTTAGAAAGCTATAAATGAACTGAAGCCAAACCTCAGGTGACAATATGCTGAAGGATTTGTTAATAGGTATCATAGTGAATGACATTATAACAATCCAAACTAAATGATGTCCTAGTTCTGAATAGGATTTCATCAATTATCAAGTATATTTTCTACTTTCAACATCTTGCATATTTAGATAGTTTGGACTCGACAAGGTGTGTATGTGTGAGGCCATCATACAATAACTCTGGCTAGTCAACACAGAGGAGACGTAGTAGCACACTTACATCCACGATGAAGAAGTCCAGCCAGCACCAGGCGTTGGTGAAATACTTCACAAAACCATAGGCCACCCATTTCAGCAGCATCTCCAGGATGAAGATGTAGGTGAACACCAGATCGGCATACTCCAGGATGATCCGAATAGTCTTCCTCTGCTCAATGTATACGTCTTCAAAAGCCTACATCAAGAGCACAAGACAAAACTCATGTCCTGAAGTACTTTGTTCTTCTTATTCTACAGCAAATTGCAAACGAATGAAATTCATAATATATTACAAAACCACCACATCATACTTTTTATCTGTTTATAGCTATATCTAATGCAGTGGCGAGCCGTCAGGGCCTTCAAGGCCTTCTCTGAAGACCTAAAGAAATATCTGAATCACAAACTGATGTTAATTATATTTTG
>JAQMCW010000015.1:5093373-5112805 GCA_030068335.1 Chrysichthys cranchii | reverse complement strand
GGCTCATGTGATTTGAAAGTCTTTTAGTTTTCATTTTATTCAACTTTAAAGAACGTCCCAACTTTGCTGGAATTCGGTTGTAAATACATTACATTCATGATTGCTACTGACAGCTGGCTAGCTTGTTGCTGACAAAGCACACACTTTCATCGCTTTGTTTCTGCCTATATTATGCTTTGACACAAAAATATAGTTTAAAAAATATATAGTTTAAAATAGATGAAAGTAGCTAAATTTTACACTTAAAAAATAAGAAAAAGCCCATTTTAATTGAAATAAATGTATTCAGAGAATAAACAGAAGCCTGTTTTTTTTTGTTTTTGTTTTTTGGCAAAGTGGGGTTGCATAAAGTTTTAAGTGCAGGGATGCCAGTACTTGTGGCACATGTGTTTTTGTTGTAAATAATTATTTCTTGATGAGAAATTAGTATTTCTCTGAATAAATCTATTTCAATTAAAGGTTGGATTTTTCTCATCTTTTTCAGTGTGAGATGAAGCTACTTCACTAAAAGGTGGATTTTTCTTACCCTTTTTACTAATCTTTACAAGGGATTTCTTTAACTGTCGAGGGGACTCTGTACAAAAAAGCTGTACAAAAAATGTACATTTACACACAAATGCCAAGGGTTTTCCCAGGCCACGACACATATATGCTGAGTCATGCCATGTAGTTTTTAATGTAATGTCACAGAAGCACTTTAAATGCCATGACAGTACTAAATCCATCCCAATGTTTATCATTCAAAAATACAAACATTCCTTGAAAATATACACCAAAGATCAATCTCTATTTTTACTGTGATTTGTGATATTAATATTGTAAAACTTTTCCTCTATATATTTTCTGTAGTTGGAAGATAGAATATTAATACAATATTGTCTTGTCTTTGACTCTTGTACTTCATTCTTTTGACATCTGAAACATTTTGCTTGCAATATTGATGAAGCACCTTATCTGACATGTCTCAGCGTCTGTAAATTTTTAAGTGTTTTTCTTTTAAGTCCTTTATTCCCTGTTCGAGCAAAGTAAAAAAAACTTTTAAAAGTATTTCTTTTCTTTACTCCAAGTTGCCTGAATAAACTGATGACGCTATATATTTTTATCTTTGTATCCATTTTATATACACAACCCCTAGAATAACTAAGCAAGTGTGTGTGCTGATGTATGTATAAGTGTATGTAAGTGATACCTTCAGTCCAGCATGGCTCTGGGTCGACATACTCCTCCACTGCCTCCACCACCACAGCCTCCTCGACCTCCGGCTTAATGTCTATAGTGCTGCCTTCTGATGAGCTGCTGTCATCCAGCTAACACAGACAAACATGATTAGGTCATACTGTAATGATACACTTTCATAATTGCACACCAACAGTGTAACTATTTTACAAACATACTATCATTGTTACATTTATCCAAGTGTTTGTTCAAGATTTTTAAAATTGCATCTTGTATGTCTATTTGGAAAACTGTATAATCCTATTTTTTATTATATATTGCATTGAGTTTTGATCCAGTTTATATATTTTTGTGAGTTTTAGTTCCCACCTAGATCTTTTCGACAATTGAACATAGTATGCCTGATCATAAACAACTCACCCCATCTTTGCTGCCCTCAGCCTCTGATTCGCTGCTGAAGTCCTCCGTGTTCAGGTTTTCAAAGTCGGACTCCCCTGCTGCGATGGGTACGCACACGGTCAGATTGGGGTTGTGGATGAACGACATGTGGTCCTCGTCAATCATGTATTTGCCCACGCTGCTGCCAATGCCACTGGTGGTGCCGTTGGCGTCTTTCTGGTAGTCCAACTCGCGGTTGAGGTCAGTGTGGTTAGCAATGCAGTTTAGTTTCTTGTCATACAGCTCGTCCAGAGGCTTGGCCTCATCCACCACCTTTCTCCGAAGGATAAGACCCACTAACTGACGAATTTTGGCCTTTATCCAGGCTATGCCTCTTTTGATACGGGTAACAGCGATCTGCAGGTTGTTCATCTCTCCATCATCATCTGATGCCGCCAGGTTGTCTGCACTGAATGAGCTCAGCAGCAAGGCAAGGAACAGATTCAGCACCTGAAGAGCCACAGACGACACAAGTACAACCCTCACACCACGTTCTGCATGTAGTAACTATCCAACCATGTGTTTTTTAAAACACTGCATGCTCGATCATGAAGATAAGCTTGACAGGTAATTTGGAAGCTTTTCGATTGAAATATTAAATTAAGGTTAAATAAAGGCTCATCAAGACTAAATCTGAACTCTTACCACCAAGTTTCCGATGACCATGACCATCATAAACACGATGAGACACATGGCCTGGCCGGCCACCTCCATGCAGTCCCACATTGTCTCGATCCACTCTCCACACAGCACACGGAACACGATCAGGAACGAGTGGAAGAAGTCATTCATGTGCCAACGTGGCAGCTCGCAGCTTTTCGCGATCTTACACACGCAGTCCCTGTAGTTCTTCCCAAACAGCTGCATGCCCACAACGGCAAAGATGAAGACAATGATGGCCAGGACCAGCGTCAGGTTCCCCAGAGCACCCACTGAGTTCCCAATGATCTTTATCAGCATGTTCAGAGTCGGCCATGACTTAGCCAGCTTAAACACTCGCAGCTGAGGGTTGCACATGAAACAGCAAACAAGAGTGAAGAGCAGAATGAAATTCAAGTCTGTGGAATTGATTTAAAGCAAAATATCATCCTTTTGCTTCCAGATGAGGCTGAAAAACCTCAGGCTTTCAGAGCTACAGCAGCTAATGATTTGTGGTAAGGCCTTTTATATTCTTAACACACAGTATAGAGTGAAGGGGAGCGTTTACCAATCGGAATGATCTGAGCACAGACAGGCCCTCCACATTTGCCAGTCCAAGCTCCATCAAGCTCAGGCTCACGATAAAACCGTCAAAGATGTTCCAGCCCTCCTGGAAGTAGTAGTATGGGTCCATTGCAACCAGTTTGGCCACCATTTCGGCAGTGAAGATTCCAGTGAATACCTGGAAAAGACAAAATTTGCTTTAAAAAAAACCCTAAACTCCAAACTAGAATTTATTTTCTTTTAAAGTAATATTTGATTAATCATACGGCAGGTTTTTTTTTTTTGGGGGGGGAATAAACCTCAGAATTTGAAAAAGGAAGTGAGTATAATAGCTTAGTAACAATGCTATCAATGGAAAAAATTCACACCTTATATGGATTTTTAAAAATGCTGTATAATATGATATTAAGCAATTCATAACAAGCCAGAATAAAGACCCATCCGAACAGTCTTCTGAAACCTCTGGAGCGTAAAAAAGGCACTGCTGGATTCAGAAGGTGTTGAATCATTTTCTATAACATTATCTATGACAAGGATTGCATTAAGACACTTGTTCTAAGACATTTTCATGCCTATAATAACAACTTACCCAGGGACATTATGATGAACCACATAAACAGATAAAAAAAAAAAAAACATGTGGAGACCTTTTTTTTTTTTTTTTGCATTTTTGGAAGGAGTCTCCAGTGTCAGCACATTTTGTAACATTCAGAGGTCAAGCTGTTGCATTTCCAACAAGGGAAAGTCATCAGGGCAGAGGGTTTTGTTGTTTCTCAGTAACATGACAGGTTGAACTATTATTAATTTTTTTTTAAACTTAATAAAAAGAAAGCATGAAGAGAGGCTGGTGAGGTAATGACTGTTTACAGCTGTTAAAAGTCACCTGTTTTGCAGTGTTTGTAACTATCATAATTCAACAGATAAAAAGTGTGACTTTTTTCTTTATTTAATAAATGATTGTAAGCATTGGAAATTTTGGGGCGGTATCACACCCTCATCAATGATTTTTTTTCTTTTCTTATTATAGCATGCCATGTCCTTATTTAACAAGATGGTGAGTTGGAGTCAGTGCAGATTAGCTGTTCATACAGGATCAGCATTCCTATTCCCAAGTTCCCAAGTTTCAGTATCAATTTTGTGTCGTTTCAGCATTCTGCTTTAATTGAGGAAAGTTCAAAAGCCTTGAATCTTGCTTTCAAATAAACATTTTCTCTGAGCCTGTGTGATTCTTTCTAATCCTCGGCATGCACATCTTACTCAACACATGCTCCTATTTTCTTTGTATCGACAGTAAAACGTGCCCTTTCACTTATCACACTTTGTTTGATGGACAGCTAAGACTCTCCCATTGTTCCCAAGCCTGGTGCTTTCAGCCAACTCTCAGTAGCAATCCTAATGAATTATAACAATTCGAAATGTCCACTGCATATTACTCAGCACAAATTAACTAAGGGGGTGTAGTGAAGTAACCAGATGACTTTGCGCCATCAGTAATAAATCTTCCTGCCCTAGCAGGCTGCAGGAGGCTTGAGCTTGGCCAGGATGCATGAGTCACACTTCCTCCACCCAGGAACAACGTGATCCCAGTCATCACTAACCTCCAAACAGCTGTGCACCAGCAGCAACTGAAAGCTAACATTAGGCTACTAGTCTGCTAGCTAATAAGTGTAATAAGCACCAGCATGCACGCTACTAAGATCATCAGATGTCAGCTAAACTACCCTAAGATAGTTAGAGATAAAGAAACAAAGATAAAGAGACAGCCATGTTACACATCCACATAGTGCCATAATACACAGGTCTTTGAACTAGAAGTCGCTTTATTCAATGAGACGGAAGCTGGAAACTGCACTGATTTTAATATTAGGTACCATTTCAGAGCTGCTCATCGATCAGGCAGCCTGAAATATTAATGCAAGTCTCCCACTGCCTCAGCCTATAGCAATGTCTCTCGATCTGACTTCAGGCAGGGAGGAGCAGAGGTGTGTGTGTGTGTGTGTGTGTGTGTGTGTGTGTGAATGTGAGTGTGAGTGTGTGTGCGTGTGCATGAGAGAGAGAGAGAGAGAGAGAGAGAGAGAGAGATGCAGAAAAATACAGATTGAGAGAAAGTGAGACAGATACAGAGATATATAGAGATACAGAGAAGGACAGTGATACACAGAAATACAGAGCTAGAGCAAGACAGAGAGGGGAAGAGGAAGAGAGATAAAGAGAAATACAGAAAGGGATAATGTTACAAAGAAATGCAGAGAGAAAGTTCAAGAGAAATAGAGAGAGAGAGAGATTATGGTGTGATGCTGCCAGACACTAAGCACAATTACCATTACCTCACTGAAGTATTATTTTCCCATATTTCCCCATAACATCATGCCTCAAAATGAATTCTTCTCCATCTCCCACATCAATATTTATTAATATTTAATACATAACACATCATTTATAGGCTTGTTTAATCCTATGGAACGGGAAACACTTTCATTCCTGTTATTGTGAATTATTAGAAGCTCTAACCTGTTATTCCCCATAACAGTTGTCATGTTGCTTATAAACCTACCAACCATTGCAAAGCACTGACAGTGGAGACTCCTTCCATCAATAAACATCTTACACCTTACAGATATCTTTGCCATATACACAATTATTACTGTCGTTTTATTTAGTGGTTTTGTCATTTATCATTTTATTAAACAGCAACACATTTTAGTCTGTTTATTATGAGAAGAAGATTATGTGGCGGAGTCGTTATACTAGACAATGGCATTTACTATAGGAACACGAACTGCCATAATATAAGCATGGCCATTTTCCGCTCATTTTGCATTTAGGCATTGCTGCACCAACTTTATCTCTTTTTCTTTATATTCTTCTTTTCATTTTTGCAGATAAATTCCAAAGTAAAAGCCAAGTTAGTCTTTTTGACCCAGAAACCAAAGGAGATGCAAACATTTGCCCATTCATACTAGTGTCACTATAGTGACTAAAGAATATGCTTTATGATGAAGACCAATAAGAAGCTGGATTTAAGATCCTCACCAGGTTGCCCACAGACAACACGTGCTCAAACTGCGGTGTCATCGGGTAGTGCTCCATAGCCATGAACAGAGTGTTGAGGACGATGCAGATAGTGATAGCCAAGTCTACAAAGGGGTCCATCACGATCAGGTTCACAATCTCCTTGATCTTCAACCAAGTGGGGCAGCATTCCCAGATAAGGAAGGTGTTGGCAAACTTATACCAGCATGGTGGACACTTTCTTTGCGATTCCTCCAATTCTTTAAACCAAACAGATGAGATATAAAATCAGATTCTTGATAATCCTATTTTTTTTACATATAATTTTTCAAGTCACCCTAATTAAATCTACTTAACACTTATATACCTTTATAACACACATTCTGCACCTATTTCACACACAGCATCTCTCTGTAGCTCAGAACCTTGTTCATTTCCCTGGAGATGATTATTTCCCTGTGTTTAGCTTTATTATTATTATTAGTAGTAGTAGTAGTAGTAGTAGTAGTATACTCCATTCAACACAAGCGTTATACTCATTGAATCTGCCAAAACCTCATCAGCCTAACCTAGATATACATTCCTTACTAATAAGTGCATACGGTACTTACTAAACAACATGTCTTAAAACAACATGCCTAGTTTGGAGGGTTTTATCAAGCATCAAAACAAAACAAAATTTTACTGGTCGTATTATGTGGAAATAAATATTGCGGAAAAGACAACTGTCTATATGAACACCCATCAGATAGCAGACTACAAAACATACTGTACCTCTAACAGTTCACTTGTAGCTACAGCAATCAATCACCAAGTCATGAAATGTTCCAGAAGAAAATCTACTGCTCTGAATCAAGGATGTACTAAAACTGTCATAGATTACAAGCTGGTTTTCTCACTGGACTGTCTCATTTATTCGTCAGGATGCTGCATTGTCAATTGGGTACATGTGCTACATGTGTCTGACTACTGCGAGCCGACTTGTGATCACTGAGAGAGCAGAACAACCAGTCACACATCACATATATTTGTCCACTGGTGTATAAAAGAACTTTAACAATGCAGAAGTACTTTGTTAATGTCAAAACAGGTAATAGTGTAGAAGTCCAAAGAGCAATAACCGTTATGGGGATATTTCCACCGGAGTATAAATCTTTCTGTAAATCTTCATTTTTACTTTAATTTCCAAAAGCATATGGCTACTTCAAATTTTCTCTGATACATTTGTTATTGGCTGCAGTATAACTGATTCCTTTGGGCTCATTCTAATATGAAAATAATAATAATAATAATAATAATAATAATAATAATAATAATAATATATTGCTATTCTATTACTTTTCCTTTTACATAGTGTTTTGTTTCTTTATTTAAAAGGTCCACTATGTAAGATTTAACCACCTGACTGTCCGTCCCTTTTCAAGCATGTTTTGGAACGTACAGTAGCCTTCAGGTGGCTATAGCCAATTACCAAGTACTAATATTCACACTTCCTTGCTTTTTCCCACTAAATAATAAGTATGATCCTCCATTTTTCAAAATTCGGGATCTTAGACTTGTTAGCCAGAACCAGCCAACACTGATTCCCCTTATTTCTTCTTCTTTGTTTTCTTTTCTTCTTCCTTGTTGTCCTTCTTGTGCTTCCTTTCAGATTCATTTATAAAAATGTGCAACGCGGAAGGTGCTCTCCAGAGGTTTGTATGTTCTGGGCTACTGTAGTGGCACAACATAGCAGCTCTGTAGAAAAGGGCCCACTTCCTATGTAGATATAAAGGGCTCATACTAAGCAACAGGTAATTATATATTAATGAAAACATACTTATGAATTCCATAAATATATTAAGGAATATATACTCTGCTGTTGCTAATAGATATCCTCAAAATCCTACAGAGTGGACCTTTAATTTTTATACTAATAGAAAGCTTTACAGCATTGTTCCAAATGGCATTTCACTTCTGTTGTACATGTAAAATTATGCATGTGACAAATTGCAAAAAATTATGCAATCCCCCTGCCTTATATATATATTCAAGTGTGAATGTAGTGACAGAGAACAACATAAGCAAACCTACCCTCTACTAATGTATTAGTGACACTCATGACGCTGTTTGCTCGCTCTTTGTGTCCAAAAGAAGCATTGAGTTGGTCCATAGAAACCATTAAAGAGCCTGAGAGTTTCTTCTTGATCTCAATGTCAGTGGTTGGCTGTCAAGAAAGAAAAAGCATTGAGGTTAAATTGAAAGCATTCAGAGACCACAGTCTGAAGTGGTCACAGGAGCAGAGGAAGTAGGCAGTCATTATCAGAAACCTCCGTCAAGAATACAGTTAAGAGCAAAAAACCCAGGCTTCATGGGGGAGAAAAGGAGCACTAAAGATATTTGATTTTCCTTTTACAGAGACTCTTCATGATGACGCACAGCCTTGTCTGGAAGCTGAGCTCGAAGCCTGGTAAAGCACCAGTTAATTAAATCAGTCCACTAAAGCACAATTTGGCTTTACTCTCTCCCCATCTCTGAAGCCTGCGTGTTATTGCACCATCCAGAATACCGCAGAGGCAAGAGTTAGCGTGCATCAGCATGCACTCAGAGTCATAAGAGTCAGAGAGGAAGAAAAAATTATAGACACCATAATCCATCAGTCCGTTTTCATGCTGCATATAAATACGCAAGGGCTCTCAGAGATTCATAGGAACGGCAAACTACCATGCTAGCTACAGTCAGGAGCGGCAGAGGATAACTGTCCATTCAAAGAGGGTTTCAAAATCAATGATACAGAGAAAAGAAAAAAATAAAGAAAAACAAAAGGAGAAAATAAAATTATGGAAAGAGAAAGAAGCTCTGTTTTTGTCTCCAGTTTCAAACGAGATGTGAGTGAGACAGGATGTGTGACAGAATGATCAGTTAGGGACGCTCTCCATTTATAAAGCCCGTACCACTTCTTTGGCAGCACACACACACGCACACGCACACACACACACACACACACTACAATAACAGACAATTATGTGATCTAAAGGCTGATGAAGCAGGCAGGATGTGCATTACTGTTCATCTTGGACACACACTGGGAATCTCCTAAAACACCACAGTGATGGTTAAAATGGCCTAAGTACTCAGACATACGCAGAAGTGAGATCTTAATGTCTATCTTCCATTAATGCATCTGAAAATGCATTTCAGTTTCACATCTAAAAAGCAATACGCAGGAGATCGTTTGAAGTTCTATGGAAGGACAATGAAACATATTTGCACATTTAAATACATATCACGCAATGAATAAGGATACATAATGGAGGAGACGAAGAAGAAAAATGCAGATGTGAAACAAATGAACATGTCCATAGGAAGTACAAACATGAAAGACACGTGAATTTTTATCTAGAGCTAATGAAACATGCATGTTCAGGAACATGTACATCCTTTAGTTCTGTTCAGTCATAAAGATATACTGTGTACTTTAGTGCAATTTTATCCAGTATTTTATGCACGTATAAACCACACTTCCAGTCAAACGTTTTTGCACACCACAGGTTTTTACTACTTTCCCATTTATTTCATAAACTTCAGATGTTTGCAACAGGACAATGACCTCAAACAGACATCAAGACGGTGTAGGAAATATTTAAAAAGGAAAGAAAAACAATGACAAGCTGAAACTCATGGCCTGGCCAACACAGTCACCTGACCTGAACCCAATAGAGCTAGTTTGTGATGAAATGGACAGAAAGAACAAGGCACATCAGCCAACTACTGCCTCAACCCTGTGAATAATGCTCCAGGAGTGTTAGAATGAACTTACCGGGCAGTATTTAATGTTCATTGTAGCAAGAATGCCTCGAATGTCCTCTGCTGTTATAATTGCTAGAGGAGGTCAAAGATATGGCCAATTTTCTTGCTAATTAGACACTCGAATTTTTTTTGGTAAAAATTAAGTAACATTGAGAATGTAGAAAATCTTAGTGTGTGCAAAAACCTTTGACTGGCAGCGTAGGTTGCCAGTTTATTAGGAAAAATGATGACTAACTAATAAAGTGGCAACTCAGTTTTTTAATGCTGCTGGAAATGCTTTCATATGTTATTGTCAGTTCTTCCAGAAGCAAGATTCCTCTTCCTGAATGTCTATTTGCACCCGGTACAGCTATCCAATTCCCTAAAATACCTTGAAGAAATTGACATGTGGAACAGAACTGACACTTCCTACTTCAGTAACATTAAGGGGGGAGTCATTGATTCTGGAGAAAGATTCTTGATATTTGATCTCAATAGCCAAACATATACACACCTCCTTTCAGTGTTCCTTCAGAAACTTCCCGTCCAATGGCAAGTGTACTGGATTAGATTCTGGAGATTCTTGGATGACTGTATCTTTAACTACCTAGCCAGCTACCTAAACCTCACCTTTAACTACCTAACCAGCTACCTAAACTTCACCTTTAACCACCTAGCCAATTACCTAAACTTCACCTTTAACTACCTAGCCAATTACCTAAACTTCACCTTTAACCACCTAGCCAGTTACCTAAACCTCACCTTTAACCTCCTAGCCAATTACCTAAACTTCACCTTTAACCACCTAGCCAGTTACCTAAACCTCACCTTTAACCACCTAGCCAGCTACCTAAACCTCACCTTTAACTACCTAGCCAGCTACCTAAACATAGAATAGTGATTTTAGCTGCTAGTGAAGCTTGCTAACATTTGAATAGCTAGTATTTTGTGTAAAACAGACACCTCCAGGAAACCAGCTAATAATCTAATAGCCAAGTGTGCTAGCTAACATTAGGTTGTTATATTGTGTTAGTAATCACACTCCCTAATTGGTTCTCATGTGATAGACGGAGACAAATCTGCTAGTGAAGCTTGCTAACATTTTAATAGCTAGTATTTTGTGTAAAACAGACACCAGTACCTCCAGGAAACTAGCTAATATTAGGCTAAAGATTACAGTGTATAAAACAGCAACCAGGCTAGCTAACAAGCTAACCTTAATATTACTATAAATACATTGCAATTGAAAGCATTATCCAGCTTCACTTGCAAGCTAGATAGCATTAGGAGAACTATTATATAACTGAAACCATTAGCCAGGTTTGCTAGCAAGTTAAATAACATTAGGAGAACTACTGCATATTTGAAAGTATTAGCTAGTTTTGCTAGCAAGCTAGATACCATTAGGGGAACTATAACATAACTTAAACCATTAGTGAGGTTTGCCATCAAGCTAACAACTGGAGAATGATTATGTAACTGAAACTGTTAGACAAGTTCACTAGCAAGCTAGAAAACATTAGGATAACACTGTATAATGTAAAACCATATTATTTGATATAATATTATCTGGTAAACTATTGATGTGCCATTTATTCTATCTTGAATGAAAATCAGTAACAAGGTAGAGAATCTTAGACTAATTATAATCATGTGTAAGCTAGTAGTAGCCATGTTTATTAGTAAGCTACCCAACATTAGGCTAACTGTTAAATTGTTTAATTAGACCAGTTGCAAATTTCCCTATTAAGACAGATAACATTAGACTGTTATGTAATTAAAACCAGTGTCTATACTTGGCTAAATCTTATATAATGTAATCTAACAGCCAAGTGTGCTAGCTAACATGAGGTTGTTATATTGTGTTAGTCATCACACGCTCTAATTGGTTCTCATGTGATAGACGGAGACCAATCTGATAGGTAGTAATTGGCATCGAAATTCAACAGGGTATAAATATTATACAGTTCTGTTTTCACCTGGGTGCAAATAGCTTCTGCATTTCTTTTTTTTTTTTACATTATAATTCTTATGTTCATTCTGGCAAAGGCAGCAGCCACAGGCAGCTAGTTAACCGAGCTTCAACCCAAAACAAAAAAGGGCAAAAGAGAGAGCAAAGTCAAAATAATAACCATAAACAAAGTATCAAATGCAGGAGAAAAGTAGGAGAGGGAGAAAACAGAGAAAAGGAAAAGAAAGCCAAGGCTCAGAGAGGAAAGATGTCCGTGCCTATACTGATCTACTCGTAGCTGTCCTTACGCTGTCGTCAGAAGCTGCCTTATCTATTATCACCTCAGGCAGTAGGCGTCCTCCCGGACCAGGCCCGATTAGGGACACAACCCCGTTGCAGTCCACCGTGCTGTTGTGTTTGCCGTGGTAGCCGCTGTAGCTGCTGCGGCGGTACGGGCTAAAAAGTGAGCTGCGTCTCTGATCGCACTCCTCCACAGTGCTGTGCTCGTCATCCGCAAACTCATTCTCAGAGCCAGCGTCCCGGCAGCGGCCTTTGAAGCTGAAGATGCTGCTCTTGCTGTTGTGGCGTGATAAGAAGGGCGAGCCAGGGATGCTGAGGAGCGACTGAATTGAAGCGAGAAAAAAAAAAAGCTAGAGCTTCAGTAGAAATTATGTAAAAGATAAAGACAAAAATACTTTTTCTCTCTCTGAACAACTGGGATTGTATTTTATTTTAATTTGACACCATCAATGTTGTGATTATACCGTTATACTAGTTGTCACCAAAAAAAAAAAAAATCAACTGCTACTGTTGGGCACTTGAGAAAAGACCCTTAACCCTCGTCTGTTCAGCTCAAGACAATCTGCATAAAAGCATCTGCCGAATGAATAAATATCAATTCATTAATGAAATGCTTGTATTGCCACTGGAGTATTTCATGACATGTAATGTTCTCTTCATATAGTAAGCAAATATGACAATGTGATAAATAAATGATAAATAAATGATATTGGACCTTAAAATTCTGTCATTTTCATATCATCCCAGCACTAAGTCATTGTTTTAGACAGGACATCTTATACAAAAATAAAGACTCTTATGACCTATACAATGAAACACACACAATAAATGCAGATGTTGTTACTTTAACTGTCTTGGTCCGCTGACTCACCTGGTTCATGATGGAGGACCTTCGGCCTAAGCGATTATCAGGGAAACGGAACCTCTTCTTGCTGCCATCGTCTGATTCAGATTTGACAAACTTCTCACTGTCCCCTTTTTCCTTGTCCTGCTCCTTCTGCTTCCACTTCTTCTTACGGTTCCTGCGCTCCTTGGCACTCTTAGAACTAAGCTTGGACATCTCAGAGGAACTACAAGACATGTTCTCCACTCCATCATCCTCCGGTTGATCTTCTGACACCGTACCCGCTGATGTGGCCATGGCGTTCGCCTGCGACAGTCACCAGCCGAAGGATTAGCCAATATGTACAGAAATGTGAACATATGAATGTGCAGCGACAAACCATGACAAGTTTCTAGTAGTAGTAGTAGTGATAGGACAGTCCTATAACTATAGAGAGGACATTATGCATTAAAATCAGTAACCTGGGCTTCCTCTTGCTGTTTCCTAAGCTGTTCAAGCATGGCTTTGAACTCCTCCTCTTTCCGCACCGCTTCTTCCATGGTGGCCTGGTTCTGCTCTTCATAAGCCATGGCTACCACAGCCAGGATCAGATTGACCAGGTAGAACGAGCCCACAAAGATCACCAACACGAAAAAGATCATGTAGGTCTTCCCTGCTGCTCGTAAAGTCTGTGGAATGCAAATAAAAGTGCAAAAAACTTTATTCCAGTACCAAACATGTTTAGGTGTTTAGTTAAAAAAAAAAAAAAAAAAAAATCTCAGTACTTAGCTTATAGTGACTTGACCAGTTTTGTAAGTAAGTAATTAAGTAAATTTTTCTCTTGCTTATTTCACTTTAAATGCACCACAAATTCTGTAAATTTGCACTTAAAATTGCTTCATCAATAAAATGTATTATTTATTGGCTTGCTTGTTTCTTATTATTTGTTTCTGTTTAAGTTCCTCCCTTTTAAATCCACTATATGGCCAAAAGTATGTGGGCACCTGACTATCAAACCTATATGTGATTCCCCAAACTGCTGTCACAAAGTTTGAACTTTGAAAACAAGCTCCAAGAAAACATGGGTTGCCAATGTTGGAGTGGAAGAACTCAAGTGTCCTGCACAGAGCCCTCCTCAAAAGCAGGCTCCATGAACACAGGGTTTGCCAGAGTTAGAGTGTAAGAACTCAAGTGGCCTGCACAGAGACCTGACGTCAACCCCACTGAACATACTTGGGATGAACAGACTGCACCCCAGACCTCCGCCCCGGACATCAGTGCCTGATCTCACTAATGCTCTTGTGGTTGAATGAGCACAAATCCCCACAGCCACACCTCAAAATCCAGTGGAAAGCCTTCCCAGAAGAGTGTAGATTATTATAAGGTTGTATTTTAAGGTTGTGTTATAAGTGGAGGCTATTATAACAGTAAAGGGGGGATTACATCTGAAATGGGAACCCATAACAAAAATGCATTAAACAACTAAACTGTGAGTTATATTGCAATCAGAACCTGCCATTTGATGAAACTTTTTATTATGCTGATGCTGACCTCCTTTCATGTTCTCCTCATACATCAGTCATATTGCACAGACAGGGTGGGGCCTAAACCTTGGGGGAGCTCATCTCATACACTTATACACTCACCTTTTCACACCAGGTCTTCACATTTTACTGGTTTTAATGATGATTTTATGTTGATACCCACTACTAAGCCCAGTTCCTTTTTGTGTTTTAAAACAGTGACAGGCCAAAGAGAATGTAAATATGTTTAGAGGCGGGGAGACCAATCTGAGTCGGTATACGTAATATGAGAGCTTAGCACTTTGAAAATCACATTTTTTTCAAGGTCTGTGATATTTCTTTTGCTGTTATTTTTGTGGATTTTTTTTCTTTCTTTTCTTGTGCATCTCAGTCATGTGAAATTAATAGGACCAATGTATTTTAGGACTTTGTGAAAGCCTGAAGAGTGAAGAAATTCTATGAGTCTCCTCTGTAATTGTTTTTCATTTTTTAAGACACTTCCTGTGTGAAGTATGCATGTTCTCCCCATGCCTGCAAGGGTTTCCTCCGACAATCCGAAGACATGCAGATTAAGTCAGCTGACTACTCTAAATTGCCCATAGGTGTGAAACTGAGTGTGAATAGTTGCACGTCTCTGTGCTAGCCCTGCGTTAGTTTGGGATCTGCCCAGGGTGGACCTCTCCTGAGGTCGAAATTGGCTTCAGTAACCTTTAACGGAAACGCTGTAAAGATAATGGCTAGAAACAAGAAACATACTTGTCATCACGCCATATTCACCCTTCTCCCCTCCCCTTTTGCTAATATTACAAACAAAAAATTTAAATAAAAAAGAAGAAGGCTCTCAGGGTATTTTCAAAATATTTTTAATAAAACAATGATTATCACCCAGTGTATTCTAAAACAGAAAGGATAAGCTTTTAAGCTTTAAATAATAATTCTAATACCAATAATACTACTACTACTACTAATAATAAAAATAATTATAATAAGACCAGGATTTTTTAATGGGTTTAATATTGGGTTTTACTGATCTATTAAGAGGATATTTTACCTTTTGGAAATTGTAGTTTTCTATTTCCAGTGAAGTAACACAGTATCTCTGTCAACAGCTTGAGAAATTAATGTGGAACACTTAAGATGTTCTGGTTTTGATAATGTGGAAATGTCCCTAAGTAATCTTATAATGGGACATTATAGGTCAAGGATCCTAAATATCTTGGATATCTATTTTCTCATTCAGCGTTTCATATCAGTCCAGAATGATAACATTAAGGCTCTATGGATATCAAACTCACATAACTCATTAAATCCTTACTTTCATGGTTCCATATAGCAAATAAATCTATTTCATAAAATATTGTCACATATGTATATAGTAAATTGACATATTATACAGTATACAGTATAGATATGTATACAGTAAGATTGGTGAAACTCTGCAGCTAATAAGTGGGCTGTAATACCGAATAAACATCCAGCATTCCAGAGGAATCTGGCACAGACGAAAAACACTCTGAGCTCAGATGCCACCAATAAGTGGCATCACCATAAGGCTGGACAGCATCTTTCAGAGGTGAGTGGGTGGAAAGATAGCCCATGCTGTACTGTGAAATGGGGGCCGGCGTCGAGCATGATATGACAGTGAGCAAATATTAAAGACATAGATTCAGAAGCTCAGACCAAAAATAGGGTAGGCTACGTGCTCCCATCTGGGAGCCATTTCTCATCAGTCTGCCTGTGCTGTAATCCGCAGGTTAATATTTCATGTCTCTTCCCGGCCGTTCCTGTATTCTAAAGTGTTTCAGCCATTACAGAGCAGCCCAGGACGTTCCACTCAGCACCATGGCTGAACACGCAAAGCTACAGCAGCTCAGACACCCTGCTACATATAATCCAATTTAGTGTGTTTCATAGAACTATTTAAGAAGTATTACATTCACTCTCTGGGTGGAGGAAGGAAACTGATGGCATGTGTTGTTTGACCAGCAGAGAAATATATAGTAGTGGGCAAAAGTCTTCGGCACATGCAAAGAAATGCTATAGAGTAAAATTCCTACAATGTGTAGTAAACAGTAATAAAATACACAAAATCAATATTTGATGTAATGATGCTTTGCTTTTTTCTTTCGTGAATATTAGTCCCGGATACAATTTGTGCAGTTTTATAAAGCAATGAGCTGTGCAGTAGGATTTACTGAGCTTTTTTGGAGAATCTGCCACAGTTCAAAGTCTTTGAAAAGTTTTTGTCTGAAAAGTGGTCTTTTATGTAATATGTTGTTTTCTTTACTAACATACAAACATTTTTCAAATACCTAACTATGCTCACACACACACACATACATATATATTAGATAGATAGATAGATAGATAGATAGATAGATAGATAGATAGATAGATAGATAGATAGATAGATAGATAGATAGATATTTAGTTAGTATTTTTTATTTTTTTGCAAAACTAATGTTTGGAAATCTACAATGTTTTGCTATTGAAAAATATTAACAGAATTTTTCCTAAACTGTAGGGATGTACAAGATGTTTGCACATAAAATGAAAATTGCACATTTATATTTAATGTCAAAACATTTATGAAATGACTTGTATATTTTAAATCGCAGGTCATAAAAACAATACAGAATGGAAATGTTTGCAATAACAAGTTTTTTGGCCTTTGCACTACGAAGCAGGAAAATAATCCCTGATGTAGTGATAGGAAGAATTGGAGTTTGTGTTACCACCCAGAATTTGATCATTTGATTTGCAATAACAGCATGTCCAAGTGTGTTTTATCCTGCTTATACCACAGCCATGATTATTATTTTTACATATTAAAGAATGATGTGTCATATATTTTATCCCAAAAAAAATGCAGCTTGTCATGTTACAGAGAAACTGTAAAATGCTGTGTCACCTGTCCTGAAAATGCTTGCATGCATTAAAAATCTTATCACTGAAAGCAACATTTATACACGTTTCCTTGTTGAAAATATTTATTACGTATTTTTTTAACTTTTAGATTAGATTATGTGGAGCATCTGCCACACTAGTCCGTGTGAAACTGCTGTTACTATGAAAATCGTCAACATTTAAATTTAGCATGGGAGAGTTAAAGGGGCTGGCTCACCCTTCCCACAATCCAGCACGTTGTTTTTGTTTTGAAAGCATGTGACCTCTACCTGCTAGCTCTCTGTACAGCAAAACCTGTGCAAATTCACTGTTATATAATTCACTGTGTTATACAGACAAAAACAACTTTCTCTCATTATATTGCCACATGTTGAAAAGCGAGATCACTCAGAATGCTCCGGAAGCATAAAAAAAATGCTTATTGCATATTACAATGGGATGTCAAAACTGTCATAACAATAAATGAATACAGTGCACAGCCCTAATTCAAGAATACATGATGCACACTTACCAGCATGTACAAGTTCTCCCAGAAGTCTTGCGTCATGAGGCGGAAAAGAGCAAGAAATGCCCAGCCAAAGCTGTCAAAGCTGGTGTAGCCGTAGTTCGGATTGCGTCCAGCCTTCATACATGTGTAGCCCTCAGGACACCGACTAACCAGAAACACACAAAACACGCAATAAGTCTCCAGGATTCTTTCCAGCATACAGACTTAATAAATAAGAGCAGAAGTTCCTGCATAGATGGTTCCTTTGCTGAACCATGTTTAGGAGTATTTAAACTGAAAAGCTGTGGTGTGTTGGGTTGAGGGAGACTGAGACTGCAGATTATCTCACCCGGCATCAGAGCCGTTCCCACATAACAGAGCATCCAGGCTACCCGAGAGTTTGTAGAAATTGGCTGGTGACAAACAGAGAAACAGTGTTTTGCTGAGTACTGGCCTTTAGTCCATTTCTTTTCTTCCAGACATAAATGACAACAGTTGAATCAGAATTGCCACAAAATGCAAAAGATCAGGATCAAATGAATTTCAATCCAGGACCATGTAGTAGGCTAATTTAACTACATTTTTTTTAATGAAAATCTAACCAAAGAATACGCATAAGTGAAAAGATAAATGTATATTATTAAATGCTAAGTGAATTCAGAAATGATTAGATTTTTTTTTTTTACAACAATCCAGATCTAATCTAATCAGAAAGGATGCCAAAAGCATTTATCCCTATAATTAGGTGCACCATATATTTCTATTTTAGCGTTAATAAACTAATACTAACAGTACTTTATTTCTTATAACTATTTTATAGATTGAACAGGTTGGTTTGTGGCAATAATTGTTTTTAAAGTGTATTAATACATACTAAATGCTGATTTAGTGAAATTCTTGACTGGCAGCATCAAATATGCAGTCCTGGTACAAAGTATGTATGCACATATGGATGTGGTCAGATGTGTTTAACATAATTAATAAATAATGTTAAAACAGTGAAAGATGGTTTTTCAATGAAGTGTAATTAAGTAAATCTACAAATATTTATTTTCAGTTATAATCAGGCAAAGTACAAAGTAACTCCCCTTCAATGTTACTTAGGAATAATAACAAAAGACAATTACTTAAACGTTTCCAGCCCTGAAGGTCAACAACATTTATTTCCACAAAACTTCTCATTTTCTATTACAGTTTGCTCTGAGTCACTTGAATCCCTTCCAGGCTTCAAATCAATCTCCTAAATTACTGAAACTCCTGCTGAAACCCATAAAGGTCAAACTGGAGGGTGTGTGCACTGTTAAAGCATCTGGTTCAGGCGGCTTCTCTCACTCTCGTTGTTGATGTACTCCTCCCAGTTGAGGGTGCCATTGGGTGGGTATAACTCAGTGACGTTGATGGGCCAGAAGACACACTTGTGCCGCAGGTTCCCCATGAATAGCTGCAGGCCGATGAGGGCAAACACGCTGAGACAGAACACGGTGAGGATCATCACATCCGACAGCTTCTTCACTGACTGGATCAAGGCGCCAACGATGGTCTTTAGACCTGGGTGGTAGTAGAAATGTGCCCGCATGCACACATACACACACACACACACACACACACACACACAGAAGAGAGAAGCACAGAGAAGTTGTGCATGTGTTCAACTGGCAGATGTGGACGAAAGGGGTCTCAAGGCATGAAAGGGAGACAGAAGGTTTTAAAAGAGCCATGTATAGTGTAGCCAATTTTATAAATTCTCTCACACATACCATATCCACCCACACACACCCACACACCCACACACACACACACACACACACACACACACACACACACACACACACACACACACAGCG
>JAQMCW010000015.1:5039813-5055930 GCA_030068335.1 Chrysichthys cranchii | reverse complement strand
CGGCACACTGGTTGAAAAACACTGCTATAGCTAATAAGTAACTTTTGAGATTCATGCTTTATTCATACTTGGGTCGCAAAATACCCACCGGACCTCAATTTGGGTCATGCCCAAAAAAGTTTAAGAACCACTGTTGTAAAGAGATCACAAAAGGGAGAAACAGCAACGGATATCGGATGTCAGTTTTTCTGCTACTACAGTACAGTGTACAGTATCGTAACCCGAGGACCCCCTGTGATCGAAATGGCACTATGGCATAAAACTAGCCTTTTCTTTTTTGTACTGATGTCATGTTTCTTCCATCAACTTTTAGTTACTGTAATATCTAGCAGTGATTTAAAAGTTATGTCGTACAGGGGACGAACTGCTTGTGACATATTGTCTTGTTAAGTCTGGAGGACACACTGCCATGAACATATGCAGATCACTTACCATCCCAGCGTTCGTTCCTCACATAGAGTACAGCTGTAGCAAACGTAGCCTGTGTAGATCCTTTGGGGACAGTAGGGTCATCTAGGTAACCCAGCTTAGCATCTCCTTCTCCCTCTGAATCTCCGACATACTGGCCCAAAACCACATCCGAGAGAGAAACTGGAGAAATGCACTTCAGCACCTTCACCTGCAGAGGGAACCAGAGGGAGCGTGATCGGACAGGCAGAAAAACACGAAAGAACCCCATGCACCGCAAAGCTTTAAGTACTTTGTTTCTTCCATCACTAAATGCTGGTATTTCACATCTTAATCTAATCAGGTGCCGTCTCCGGCAGTCTTAAAACCACCCTGTATAGGATTGCATTTTATGACTAAAATTGAGCCGAAAATCTACTGCGTCAGGCCGTCCCTTAAAAAAAAAAAAAAAAAGACTCTCCAAGTACATTTGTGCAGACCAGCACAGTAGTGTTGAGTTAATTAATTGCATCATTACCTTCTCATCTCGTACATCATCAGAGCTGGTGGAGGCAGGTTTTTCCATGGCAACCAGACATAACATCTGCAGAAGGTGATTCTGCATGACATCGCTGAACATTGAACATGGGTGAGAATGAGACAGGAGGGCAATCATAGTAAGCAAATTAGCAATCGGCAAGTTAAAGAAACGGAACACTATGTGTCAATCCTCTCTGATCTACCGATTCATCTTACCGGATGATGCCGAAATCATCAAAGTATCCACCTCTACCCTGGGTTCCAAAGGGCTCTTTAAAGGTCAGAACCACACACGCAACACTTTCCCGGTTCCAAATGGGCCCAAATATTCTATTTCCGAACCTGGAAACATTCGCTTACGTGAGTTTACATGAGTACAGCAACAGTCTTAATGTGCTTAAGATACAAACCAGTGAAGAATACAGTCGAACGTATCAGAAAAGGAAGCAGAAAGAGGCTTACCTCAGGACCATGAGGTTCTGCACCATCTCCTTGCCAAGGTAATGGTCTATGCGGTAGATTTGGTCCTCAGTGAAGAGAGAGGAAAGATGATTGGACAGTTCCTCTGAGCTCTGCAGGTCACGACCAAATGGCTTTTCAACGATCACCCGGTTCCACCCCCTTCAAACCACACAACAGGTTTTATCATTTTCAAAAAATGTACTAAAAAAACATTACAAATTGCCAACAGCCTTACTCATTTCCAAATGTATATAGAAGCAAACCATCTAAAAGCTCATTGCTCCTCACTTGGTGCTAAGACAGTGGTGTCGGATGTTCTCGGTGACACTGTGGTAAATGCTGGGCGGCAGGGCCAGGTAAAAGAGGCGGTTGACCTCTGCACCACTAGGCAGAGATAACAGGTGGCTATTCAGCTTGGAAAAGGCACGCTCATCATCATACTTCCCACTTATGTAGGAGTTACGGCTGAAGAAGGCAGAGACACGGTCTGCTTCAGTGTCTGCCACCTGAGGAAGGGTATTTAGAGGAACTTTAGTGTATACACAAACATATATGTACACATGCACGCACACACACAATGGTAGACTACCTTCATGTGGGGAAGACAGTTTTTGCGAATGGCCTCCACAGTCAGGTCAGAGCGGGCAAAACCAACAAAGAAGGTCTGTTCAGGAAGAAGACCATCCCTGAATAACCACCTGGGGAAGAAAATGATTTTTCAGGGTGATCTGTGATGGGTATCGTAAATACAAGCACCCTGTATATACTGTCTAATAAGCGCAAATAGTCTTTTATTATCCTCCTATCCACTGCTCTCCCTGACCTGCTGAGTGAGTTTACAAGCTTTCTATCTCAAAAACAAGGTCTTGTTGGGTGTCTGTGTGTATATACACAGTCAGGTCCATAAACATTTTCACATTGGCCAATTTACTGATTTATCGAGCTGCTTCATTTGAGAATATGTACATCCAAATTGGGTGAACGGTGTAGGAATTACAGCATTGTTTACATGTTGCAATAGTTTTTCTTGTTACTGGACCCTTCCTGTCAGCTCGCACCAGTCTGGTTACTTTTTTCTAACCTCTCTCATCAACGAGGCCTTTCTGCACACAGAACTGCCATGGTTTCACTTCCAGAGAAGTCAAAGTTTGCGCATAAAAATCTTCAAAGATTTCTGAATTGCTCAAGCCGGCTCATCTGACATCAACAACAATGCCATGGATAAAGTCACAGAGATCACACAGGGTTTCCCCATTCTGATGTTTAACGTTGTTGGCCTGTATCTACTTGATTTTATGCATTTTGCTGCTGCGTCATGATTGGCTGACTGGATAACTGCATGAATGATCAGGAGTACAGGTGTTTCTAATAAAGTGAACTGTGAGCATGTGTGTATATAGAAACGTCCTGTGCGATGTAGCTTAGCTCTTGCGTGTGTCCGTGAACTTATTCAAACGGCAGTTATGCAATCTGATACTGCAGATTGTCTAATGTCCACACAATCAGTACGTTACCTCACAACTTTCTTACCAGAGAGTCGGATAAATCTTCTTTTTAGCCAGATCTCCCTAGGAACAAAAAAGAAGAGAAAAACATGCACATATTTATGTAAATACAGCATATTATGCATGCAGTGGTATTACAAAAGTGTTATAAGAGTAAATGTTGTTACGTATAATATGCGTGGTGACTGGAAAAACATGAGTTTGTCATGAGTGAATTCTGGAAAATGACAAAAAAAATTGTGGGGATGGGAAATTGTGGGTCATGTTGTATCGGTTTAATACATGTAGCAGTAAATGCTGTCAGTCTAACCAAACACATCTAAAACATTGCCGGCTAAATGTGATTTTTTGTCATGATTTGATCAGGTGTTTGAATAGTTGCATGCAAAAAAAATAAATAAATAAAAAGTCTTATCAGAAACGGCCATAAGCCAAATCCAAGGACTAGACCAGGGATTTGTTTGCACAGGACCCACATGTCTATATGTTAGCTTTTTCCCTACAGTTACTGGGCCTCAGCATTGTATTGCACATACAACTGCAAATACAGGTGCTCCCTGAGTTACGATGGCCCGACTTACGGTTTCTCGAAGTTACGATGACGATTGTGATCCGCTAGAAATTGTAAAATATTTTAAAAAGATTTCAAATTTGTGGGCAGGCATCGTTGGCAGGCCTGCATAACAGTGTAGGACATACAAGGACATTCAGATGATGCCCGGAAGTATGCGGACAACACCCAGAAGTGCGCGTTCGATGCTCGGATCACTCGCCTCGCGTGATGCCTTACTCTCTCCCACAACTCACAGAGTTACCTTGTGTATCGGTGTACTGTACAGTGCATTACCTCAGGTTTTTTGTGATTATTAATGGAACAGTTTTAGTGGCGGCTGTCTGTAGCCGGAGCTCAGTATTTGTGTAGCAGGGTGTCGCAGCTGGATGGAGATCAGAGACACAGTGCTGCGGCCCACATCAGATTTGAAACTCTCTGACAAACTCTCTCTTTTGACAGAAATGTGATTTAAATGAAATCTCGCTCCACAGCATAAAAGATCAGTCTCAATGTTAGCAAAAAAGAGCACATAAAGACCACGTACCACCGTGAAGTAAGATACAAAACTCTACAAAATTAATATTCAAACAACTGAACTTCAACTGATACCGACTACATATTCTTTAAAGCTAAAACAACACAACAGGACTACACAATCACTCACTTTACCATATTAAAACTTACAATTCATTTTCATCACGAGCAGCATTAAAACACTGCCCTCTTCCTCATTCAGGAAGTAAACAACGGCATAAAGTCGGCAGTCTTAAAGCGACAGTACCCAGAATATACACACTTCCAAATTGCACTTTTTTCTTAAATGGGACTGTGGTCTGAACACAAATATTTTAACTAAACAAATAAAAGAACATCTGAGATGTTAGTGAAGTTTCAAACAAACAGGAAAAACAATAAATTATAAACCTACAATTTCAACCTGGTTACATAAGCTAGGCTGAGATACCTAAGGTAGGCTAATGGTTCAACACAGTTGTTCGACTTGTGTCGTGTGTGGCCGAACGCATCTCCATCATAAGTTTGAGGACTACCTGTATCTGCACATTATTCCACATTTAATCAATAATTTTTCTATACTTTATACCCTTTAAATTCCATTTTTCTTTTTCAACTTCTGCAAAAGTGAATGCTGTTTTATGTAAATTCTGTTATTAAAAATTATAAAAGCATGTCACTGCGTCATACTGTGTGCCTAACAAAATCTGAATTCAAAATTTACCCACGTTTGTGACCAAATACTGATTACAAAAAAGGTCTGCGACACTCCTGCACCATCAAATCATGAAGGGCGTTCACAGGCTGCCATACATACAAGATGGCCAAAAGTTTGTGGACACCTGAGCATCACACCCACATGTAGGCCCCAAACTGGTGGAAGCACACAAGTGTCTAGAAAGTTGTCATACACTCTAGCATACGTAGCACTATAATTTCCCTTCATTTATACACTCCCAAAAACTCCCAACCCTGTTCATGACAAATACATGGTGTGCCAAGGTTGACGTGGAAGATCTTGAGTGGCCTACACATAACCTTGCCCTCATGCCTGATGAACACCTTAGGGATGAACAGGAAGTCCAGTTACATCCCAGGCTTCCTCACCTAACATCAGTGCCTTCACCTTAATTCCCATGTAATTTGGCTTCAGATGTTGGCCTAACCCTAGCCCATTGATTGAAAATACCTGACTCTAATTTCACCTTCAAATTACCTACTAATCCTAAAGGTTCACATACTTTTGCCACTGACAGATATGTAATACTGGATCATTTTCGCCAATTAATAAAAGACAAAGGGTATTTTTTTTGTCTCATTTATTTAACTGGGTTCTCTATCTACTTTGAGGACTTGTGTGAAAATGTCATGATGTTTCAGATCATATTTAAGACGAAATGTGGACAGTTCTAAAGGGTTCGCAAACTTTCAAGTACCACTGTACATGAGTCCAGAGCCAGTTGAAAATTTCAGAAGTTCCTCTTAAGTAATAATCTGGCCTCAATCCGGAATTAGACAATCTCTAACCTTATTGCTACACATGTAGCAACATATGAACTTCTGTTTTCATTGTAAAGCATTTGCTTTCTTGGCAATTCATCTGGTTTCTATTATAATAGTTAAAATAACGAGGGATCAGTCTGATAAGCTCTATTCAAGATGCATGCATTTAAATCAAACTGCTTACACAGAAAATTGCACATTAATATATAGAGGGAAAATCCATTAAATATAATGTTCATGCAAGCAAAGAAAATGATCCTTCATGGAGGAGTATTAATAATAGGCCATAGCTGAAGCAATACAAATACAGTGGAGTGACTAAGACAAAGTGACAAAATATTCTTTGACAATTTAACAAAACTTTGACATTATAACACACGTGATGCGGAAACAACACACCGTTGTTTGCTGAGTCAGGAGCGAGCAAATGTATTAAGATATGTGGTATAATTACATCTTAGGTTACAGATACAGAGGTAAAATTAGTCAAGTGCTGTTTATTAGCATTTACATCTTAACAAGGATTACATTACAGCAGGGGTGCCCAAACGTTTTGCAGAGAGGGCCGGATATGGCGAGGTGAAAATGTGTGGAGGTCGACCATTCAGCCTGACATTCTTTGACCCATTAACATTAAATGCAAATGAACTATTTAATGGAATTTTTATTGCAAATGGCATACTTTTCATTTCTTCACATAGAACACAAATAAATCGAAAAAAGATCTTACCAAAATATCAGTCTGCTTTTCATATTTGAAGACTACATAAAATGAAGAAAAAGTCTGACTGGGAAAAAAAAAAACTTCGGGGAAGATTAAAAATATCTAGGCTCATTTGAAACATTACATACACTATGAAATGCTCCCTGTAAACTTCTAAATTCAAAACATGTGAAGAGGAAAATAACACTAAGAGTTATCTTATTCAGAAGCACAAAACACTGAGGGCCGTATGAATCCATGTATCACTCGTTCTTTCGTTTTTCATTTGACAATCAAAAATCAAAAAAATTTAAATGTTATTTGATTTTGAATTGGATATCAAAAACGAAAAAGCCCGTGTTTTTCATTATTTAATTTTAGACTTGGATCAAAAATACGTAATGGAAAAACGGGCTGCCGGACCGAATTTGGATTTAATATTTAATTTGTCAGGTTTACGCCAATTGAAAAACGAAAGAACAAATGACATACGGATTGAAAAGACTCAGTGCATATTCAAAACTATGGTTTTGATCATCACAAAAAAAAAAAAAAAAAAAAAAAAAAAAAAAAAAAAATCAAGTCACTGAGATTTTAGAATTTATTCACCTCAGAAGACTAAACAAATAACTTGCCTGCACGAATGTGAAGGGTGATACTGAGATCTCGACTGCAGTAAATAGGCCAGGTCTGGCTCAAAGACAGTGGATTTGATGCGCAAGATGTCACGCAGGTGAGAGTCACTTAGTCTTGTTCTCACACGGCTCTTGTTAAGGTTCATAACTGAGAACGTTTTCTTACACGAGTATGTTGAGCCAAACAAGCTCAGCATTTTCTTAGCAAAATGTTCGAATCTCTTGGAACCTGCCTTTATCCAGCTCGCGGTAAAAGTAGACAAGAGGGAGCTGTTGGAGTCGACTGCGACAGTCGACGTCACACTGCAGCTCAAAGTGCTCCAGCCACAGGTGGTCTGGAGCGTTATCAGGAACACTCACTGCCAACTTTCCTTTTTTTAGTTACAGGCACCATTTTAGAAATGGGCTGGAAAGGTTCACGCAAGTGTCACGCAGCAAGAGTGTGGCCACAAATCTGCTGCGATCTTCTGGTGAAATATAAAATAGCTTTTTTGTACGCGTGTATTTTATATTATTATTGATTTTACCACAGAGGCTGCGTGCCGGTGGAAATTTGAACACGGGCTGCAATTGGCCCCCGGTCCTGACTTTGGACATGCCTGCATTACAGACTCATTCTGGTGTACTCTGGCATTTTGTTTTCATGTAGGTTTTAAGACATGAAATGACAACAGGAAAAGTTTTTTTTTTCATTTGCACTCAAAAAAATGTTGCTGTTACCATGTCATACGGTAACCGATTAAGTTTAAGGAAGGAAATAGAAACCAGAGACAAAGTAGTAAAACAAGGAAGCACCTCAGCAAAAACGTGTATGAACTGGTTGATACAAGAGTACATATTAACTTGTAGGATCCAGGTGGAACTAAAATAACGCATGCAAAATAGACTTGTACAAGAATGTAGCTGAGCTAATAAACTTCAATTCCAGTTTTTTAGAGATTTAGCAGAAAGACTAGAAAATCAGAATCGAGCCAAAAAGTGGCTTGTGAGATGCTCAGACCTGTGCACAACTCACCGTCCTCATTATGAAGAGTTACAAATGCATTTAAATAATTTACTTATACATAACCAGTCTTTTTTTCTATCCATCGGTGTTTTTACTCTTGCATTAGACACATTATTTCATGCTGTAATATGGCTATATTCCATGTGGGCAGGGATTAAATTGGGCCGGAGCCCTCCAGAGCTCAGCTCCACCTCCTCACCTCAGCAGTACAGTCAGTGAGCTCCCTCTGCTTCAGTGTTAATAGTAAAATAGGACTTTTATTCATTTTCATCTCTTCTATAAATACCATCATCATGATGAGAGTTCATCAATAATGACAACAAAAAAATAAGCTAAAGTGAATTACATGCATCATTTTTATTGGAATTATCATGCACATGCACTGCGAGAATGCGTGACATCACACAGTTGGTGAGGTCAGCGCATCATAACGTTATTCTTATCAACTCCAGCTCGAGACGTTAGCGCCACTATTTTCTATGTCTGTCCTGAGCATGGACCGGAGTCCTTCATACTTTGAGGTTTTATGTACAAAGTTATCTGCTAAACACAATGCCTTAGCGAAATAGAGGTAAGTGATGCTTCTTTTGTTTATTTTAGCTTCTCAGGCAAAATATACCAAAAACCGTAGTGCAGATAAGTGACGTTAGCTAACACAGACAGACATAGGATGTTAGTCGAAAAAAAATTTTTTTTTAAAAAAAATCACGCCTCAAGTTCAGTTTTCTGTCTGAAGTTCTGTCATATTTTATGTTCATAAACTAAGTTGTAGCTGTTTTCTGTGGTTTTAGCTTTTAGGTAAATATTAGAAAATTACAAAATTGAGTTAACTAATTTAACGGATGCCTGCTAACGTTAGCAAACTTCCCTCATGCTAGTGAGATAACTGGCAGCCTGGCTAGCGCGCTCGACTCCCAATCCAGTGTTACTGTGAGTCGGGCCAAAGTTATGAGGTTGCTTTAAGATTTGCAAAAACTTTGTTGACCTAACGAATTAATTATTCCCAATATGTGAATTGATGGTGTATTTTGAATAAGTTTTACAAATTACAGTGTAGATTGATGGCGACTGATGGTTAATAAGTTATCAATACGTGAATTGATGTGAGATATTGACCACTGTGAGTGAAGGGCTCCCCCTCCTTACAAAAGCCAATTTAACCACTGCATATGGGTATAATCATAATATTTCAGAATAGATTAAACAAAATTTTACAGTCAATTGCACAGTGTCTAAAACTAAACTGGGTAAGTATATATTTAATTTCTTTATAGGAAAGAGAATATATATGACGTGTGAGTGTGTATAGTTTTTATGACAGCTGACGCAAGTGCAAGTGGAGTGCTACTTCCAGTTGGGGCCATTAAAAGATCCACTAAGGACGATTTAGGGGGATATATTAGCAGAAATGGAATATAATATCCATAAGTATGTTTTCATTAGTGTGTAATCACCTTTAACTATGTATCACTGTGCTTTCATAAGCTTAGAATGAGCTTTATATCTACAGAAGGAGTGGGTCCACCTCTACAGAGTTGCCATGTTGGACCGCTATAGAAGCCAGAACGGACAAACCTCTAGAAAACGCCTGTCATTTCGTGTTTTTACACTTGGCAGCATAAAGGAAGAAAGACAAAGAAATATAAAAGGGGAACCAGTGTTTGCTGGTGCTGGCTAACAAGTTTGAGAACCCAATTTTTTAAAAAATTAAGAGTTATCCTTGTCATTTAGCATGGAAAAAGCAAAGGAGTGTGAATGTGAGTACTTGGAAGGACGCTACAGGCACCTGATGGATACTGTACGTTCTAATACATGCTTGAACAGGGAGGGGTAAGGGAGGGACATTCAGCTTGTGGCAAATGAGCTGAATCCTACACAGTGGACCTTTAAGTAGTAATGATGATAAATACAGAATTACATATTATGATACAGTTTTTAAGCCAAATGTAAACAAAATAATTAAGTCAACAACACTGAAGTAGTAGTAAGTAGACACAAGTAATATGCAGTGACAAATACACTTTTAGCGAGACTTTACTTAATTAAATGTAGGTACTGTTTGCACCCATTTTTGTGTAAATTTAACCCTATAGTTGGAGTAAAGTGCTAAAATGATCCCTGGCAGACAAAGCTCTTGGTGTAGCCCACTCTGTTGCCCAAGCAGGATCCTCTAGACAGTTGTCTCTTTCCACACGTCTCTCCATCTGTGGTAATATTATCTACCAACATGCTGGCCTACACACTTGTATGCTCCTGGCATAGAGTTATCAGTAGAGAACATTGTGAAAGCCTGTGTGGCCTTGCACAGTATCACCAGATTGGTAAGCTGTCAAAAGGTCTGCTGAAGATCCTGATTCTTGTGGCCATTATTGCAAATTCTGCTGGCTGTCCAACTTGCCTGGTACTAATTGGAAATGTCAATTCTCCAGACTGTGGTCTGAAACTACTTAAGAAAGACTAATGTCAATGTAAACTACGTTCACGTAGGCCTACATATGATTCTATAGTTACCTAACATCTGATATGTGGCCGGATACTTTGAAGAAGCTCGTCAGACTTTGCAGCTGTCATCCTAAAATCCTCAAAGTGGGAATCCTCCTTATCTAGTCTACGCACGGTATACCCTCCACCTCTCCTCCAACAGCAAGAGAGCAGCAGCAGAAAACTCCATCTTTTGTGTATTCCTTTACTAGGCGTCATGCATCCAAATATGGGAGGTTCTAATGTTACAACCGTATACTTTTACAGTAACCATGAGAAAGCAATCCGATACATCACACAGGTAAAACACACAAAAGATCCACAAAAGACGTTGTCTCACCGTCTCTCAGGCTTACTACCATGCAATGTTGCAACAAAGTGAAGGCTCACATCTAAGTGGGGTCAGAACACCCGGAGATCAGACCTCAAAGAAACAGCTCACTGCTCTCATCAGTGGAGAACCAAAACTCTTCATCTTGCATTCAGACCTTGTTCCACACACAAAACTCATCCCTTTTTCCACCAATTACTTTCGACTTTGATGGTATGAGAAGTAGCCGCCATGTGATCAGAACCAACCGTCAATTTATAGAAAAACAGAAACCGGAATTTACGGGGAATTGAAACTGTACCGAGAGTGATAAACATAGAAGAGAGAGAGCCATGTTTCACCATAGGAAAAACAGGTAGAATGGATGTCATAAGTGATATTTCATTATTTATACTGAACTCATACTTTGGCAGAAACCCACAATGTGAGACGAGACCTCTGCACACATCCAGGTCTGAAGCAGGGCAGTTCACGATATTGGTGCGATAAATGCATTATGTAGATCACATGTATTTTAAACATTTCATAATGGCACCACATCTATTTACTGACCTCGTACTACACTTGCAGCGTACATCGTACACATCGTACACCATGGTGTCTTCTGTTCAAGACCAAACTGAAGTGTGCAAATCCATCATGCAAGCTCTACATTGCTGAACAGTCTCCCTTTAAACGTAGTTTATTTAAAATATTTTAAATTTATATTAAAAAAAAAACATTTTATAATAAAGAAACTAATTTATTTTATATACTTTTTAACTTCTTTTTGTCATGGTTTATATTTTTCCTTTTTAAATCTTGTCATTTCAAAAACATAGTTGGTTTCATAGTTGTTTACTATGAAAGACACAAATGTTTAAAAGTGTTTCACTTTCCACAGTTTTGTCTTTTATTCATCTTTACTAAATTATGTTCATTTTCCCTTTAAACCATGTTTATTTAAAACCTTTTAATTGCAGATGTTTTATATTAAAGCACAAATTTAATTAACTTGTACCATTTACTTATTCAGTACCAGGCAAAAGTTTGTACACACTTGATATCATTCTACAATGTAGAAAATCACAAAATAAACACCCAAGAATGCATAGGTGTGTCCAAATGTTTGACTGGTACTGTACACGGGCCTTATTTATCATCGTCTTTACCAGTTTCATCTTTATGTTCCCTTTAAACCTTGTTTATTTAAAATCTTTTCATTATGGCTGCTTGTCACTGCATGCTGTCTCAGTCTCTGGTTGCTAACCGGTTCACCATGAGTCAGCAATCTCCACTATCTTCAAAAAATAAAAAAAATAAAAAAAATAAAAACTCAAATGTTGCTGAAATGTTCAGGGTCATCAATAAAGTGTAGCAAAAAGAAAAAGCTTAAAATATATATTTTTCCAACTGCCTGAATTCTGCCAGATCTACCTACAGAGAGTGCAAAGCACACAGACAAACTAATCAAGCTTTGAAACAAATGATGTAATAGTACAGAAAGATCAAACTAATTGTAGGGCGTAAGAAAAAATGAAGTTCTGTTTTTATTATTATTTTGATTTACATTTAATAAAAAAAGTGACTTCTTTTGACTGTGAATAGTGTTCACGTGCATCAATAACACCACAACTATACTCTCACCTTCGCTCTTCCTTCTCGCCTAGCCAACACACAACTGCTCTCTGGTTTCATGTAATAACACAGGTACATTTTTATCCAATGAGAAACTTTTAACAAAAACAGCAGGAAGGGAAACGCGATGGCATTAACAAGAGAAACTGAACTGATATATCAGCAAAGAGATTTGAGCACTGCCAGAAAAGTGTTACATTAGGGTTTTGTCCAGACAGTAGGATACATCAGGTCTAGTTGGTGTTTATTTAAGTATTAAGTCACATGTCCACACGTCTGGGCACAGGGCCACACCTAAGGCTATCAGTGTTCCAGTTACCTTGTTACCTGACCTTCCTACTCCCTTGAGAGAAAAGTGCTGACTGGGAATGATGCTGCACAAGCAGGTTCAACAGGACCACTCCTATTTAAAAAAAGAAAAGAAGGGCCCTATTTTCCCTTCAACAATAAATGCTCATTTTGCTGCATGTATGTGCTTATATTTAACAGATTTCAGGGTTGAAAAAAAGCAATGAATCCTGTTCACCATTTTTCTTCTTTCAATGCTTTAGTCATTGTAATGATTGTTCTTTCTCTAGTTCACTTCTCTAAAGATTTTTGTTTCAAACATATTCCTCATCCTGACCAGGAAAAAACCTTATCATGGCTGGCTAATCAGTGGCATGTTGTCACAATATCTGACCATTGAGCTTTCAGTGCCATGACAGGTCCCTTGCTGAACCACTCCTCTCTCTCCGTATTACTCAACACTTCTGTACTGTAAGACTCAAATTTCCTCATTGCAAGTCTTTCTTTACATTTGTTGCAAAACTGGACCTCTACTTCTGCCTAACAGACAGAGAACAACAAATCCAGCTCTAAATCATTTTTCTTCTTTTTTAAATAAAAGCAAGTAGCTGGTCTAAGGTGAGGAAATGGACTGGGAAAATGATCTAATTGTTAATTATTCTGCCCACAATATATCCTGCCATGGTGGATGAATGTGATGGATGCCATGGCTCTCCTTGCCATTTGAGTCATATGTTTGTTTACTGCCCAAACCTACAAGGATTCTAGCTCAGTTTCTTTGACATCATGTCTAAGGTTCTTAGGGTTCAGAAGGTTCATACACCCATGCCCATTGATTGGCACATTTGGTGACCCCAATAACACAGTCCCACTAACTTCTGTGCAAAAAGACATTATTGCTTTTTCATCCTTAATAGCCAGACGTATAATATTATCACACTGGAAATCTGCCAGCAGCCCCTCCATCTCTCAATGGCTTAGAAATACCATGTTTTTTATAAAGTTAGAAAAAAATCTAATATTCATTAAGAGGGTCAACAGCAAAATTTTTCCAAAAATGGCAACCATTTATTTCTTATTTTAAAGAACTATAGGTGTTGCCTGATTGAATGTACCTTTCCCATTTTCTATTATATTTCTTTTATGGTATATTGCGCATTTGACGAACTTAGCCAGGGTGGGTTAGTGTTGTGTATGTTTGTCTGTGACTTGTTTTGTCTGATTTCAAAATCTGAATGGTATTGCAAAATGTTGTGTGAGTCACCATTTTTTTTTTTCAATGAAAAAATTTAGCAAAGGAAAAAAAAAAATCATTTTGGCCAAGTGCAAGAGTGGAGCTTGCTGCTTTTTTCACATATGAATGAAAATATATGTAGGATCCCAGTAAGCCCTCTATTCAGATACAATTGTAAAAGTGGATTTGAGACATTCGTAGAGGAAAGGCCGTGTTCACCATTTTCGCTCTCATATTGTAACTTACCGATGCACCCAAAATGATGAAGATATGGACATCGGACTGGTGAAATTCTTTATCCTCATGCAGCTCTTTCCTCAGCTCTCCGAACAGTTCTGAGCGAGAGAGGGGCAGGGTGCTCATCTTGTCTGCAAAACGAATCAGAATATAACAGGTCACTCAGACAGACACTCTTTCTGTCCTGTTTCTATCTTTTGTTCTGATTTTAGACTCTTGCACAACTCATGAATTGAACTTCTTTCAGTTGTGAGAACTTTCTCATGCAGCAATTTTTTGAGATTGGGGAAATCATGTTTACACTTGTTTACTGGGGGAAAACAGACAAATAAGCAGAAGGAGAGCCATGAAAAGCATCCCAAAACCTGTGCAACAGGTCTAATAAAGTCCAGAAGCATTTCAAATTGCAGTTTTTAAAGAGAAACAAGCAGGAATCAACATGTTAAAGATAGCTAACATTCAGCTGCTTCCTTACCCATTTCCTTTAGCTGGTTGTGCAACTTCTTTTGAGGTAAAACACATTATAATGAAAAACCACTAGAGGTCTGACATTTAATACACACCAAACAGGACAGCACGAGAGCGTTCATACCTGTCTATAATATAAACACACCGGATTGTAGAAGTGGAGCCATGTATTTAAAAGGGATCAGTTCTGACCATATGATTAACATTTACATAAAAATACTCACTACTTACATTTACAAGTTCAGTGATAAACTCTGCGACGACACAAGAGGCGGAAACAGAACCAGAGACGGAAGGCAGAGCTAATAAATCCTACCCAGTCTGTTAGACCAACATAATAACACAAACACCCGGAAGTCAAGACTAAGCACCATACAACCGTTAGCCAATGAAATGATTTGGGGGCGTGGTCACGCCCTGGGGTGGAGTCAGTGCTGCCAACTTAAGGGCACGTTCACAGCAGCGCGTGACAAGCAGGCGGGCGTTCCTTTTCGAGGAAGGCGCGCGATAAAGCAAGCTGAACTTTATTCAAATTTTTTTTTTTTAAATGCAAATTAGGTATGACGACACACAGCGACCAATCCAAACGACTGGCTCGTCTGATTCCTCGGACCAATCGTGTTGCGCGCGTGCTACAACATTTTTTTCATTCCCCCGGACCCCTCCTCTCACAACTTTAGTTCCCCATTGCTTTTAGTTCCTATATACTGCTTGACAAGGAAAAAAGAGAAATAAAAATATAAGCCTGTGTTTTCATTTTATCCTTTTGTATATAACCTCGTTTTAAATAGCCACAGAGATATTACGAAGGAAAATAAAAAATCTTATGTTCACTGGGGTCTCTGAAGAGTGTTTGCAGCTAGCTCAGTTAGCTTGTGCATTAGCTAACCTGATTTTTCACACTTTCCCCTTTATACTTTATGATTATGAATGTTACACTTTATATATTAATATTACATTTTAAAGAAGAGTGTACTTGACTTTGTCATCAGACTCTGTGGAGTCAGTTTTGTGGCAAAGGTTTTAAATAAAATAAATCCACAAGCAAAGTATAAGAAGAAATTGCAAGTAATGAGAATCAGTTCAAAACTGTAATTATTGGTATTTTGTATAAATGTGTTAACAAATGAAAATAAATACATGCTCACTGTTTAATACATAAATTATTGTGATAAAAGTTTGATTAATTTTAATATAAAAATGTAAATAAATTGATTATTGGGTCAATCTGGCTCAACTGAACAAATATTTATCATCCATGATCAGCCTCTCAGGAGTGAGCCATTTTGTGGTGGGGGGGTTTTTTCTTTGCCCCTGGACCAACATGAAAAATCCAATATTTCTCTGCCCTAGCTCATATAGTTTAGGAGTTACACTAGCGTGAAATTTAATGAGATTTTTTTTCCTTTGTTCACAAAAATAGTTGGTCAGCCTGATTCAGATGCCTGTATCGTTGTAACTAACACCTTGGCACCTGAAGAAAATTACAGAAATACAGGTCTTTGGCCTAATTCCAAATATGTATTTATTTAGCTTATCGCATGTACCCAAGCCAAGATTATACACACACACACACACACACACACACACTGCAATCAGTTCTGTCTCTCTCACACACACACACACACTGCAATCAGTTCACTGTCTCTCTCTC
>JAQMCW010000015.1:5018167-5039713 GCA_030068335.1 Chrysichthys cranchii | reverse complement strand
TATATATAAAAACAGGTGTCTCTACTGAAGTTTGACATGGTATTCCAAAGGCCGAATCTCAGTTACTACTGAAATTATGGTTACCAAACGTTTTGGCGTGTACTCATTACTTACTCTATACCCTACAACTGCACTTGGTATCTTTCCCTATTCTGTCAAGAAGTGTGTTCAGGTCACCAAACATCATGAATTTCCATATCGATGGTCCTGCTACAGACCCAGAATCTCAAGGTATAGTAAAAATATTGTCACTTTCATTATGCCATTTTAGGTGCCCTTTACAACATTAAAAAAACCAGAATGTTTTTTTTTTTGTTTTAAGGCAGTGTAACTCCTAAATAATATGAGCTAGGCCAGAGATTTCCATACTGGCCCAGGGGCAAACAAAAGACCACAAAGTGGTTCAATTCTGAGATGTTCGTCCATGGATGATACGTGGAGTTGAGCAAGGATGACACAATCGATAACTAAATTGATAAATGTAGATATTCTGATAATGTTAATGCCCTAAAAAAAGCTGTCAGTCAGTCACAACTCAGAAGCACTAAAATATTTTCCTGACAAGAGTAAAATCAATACAGGTGCTCCCAGAGTTATGAAGGCCTGGCTTGTGATTTTTGAAAGTTACGATGACTATTGTGATCCACTAAAAACTGTAAAATATTTAGAAAATATTTCAAATTTGCTGGCAGGCATCGCTGGCAGGCCAGCATGACATACACGGACGTTCAGATGATGCCCGGAAATGCCACACTCTCTCCCATAACTCAGAGTTACCTTGTGTATGGGTGTATTGTACAGTGCATTACCTCGGGTTTTTTGTGATTATTAACGGAACAGCTTCAGAGGCGGCTGTCTGTAGACGGAGCTCAGTATTTGTGTAGCGGCGTGTCACGGCTGGACGGAGCTCAGAGACACAGTGTGGCTGCATACATCATACAGGTGTGTGGATCTATCTGGCAAACTGTCTCTTTTGGCAGAAATTTGATTTAAATGAAATCTTACTTAAATGTAACCTCGCTCTACAGCATAAAATATCAGTCTCCCTGTTAGCAAAACAGAGCACATAAAGAGCTCGTAGCCCCATGGAACATGACAAAAAACTCTACAAAATAAATATTAAAACTTCAACTGATAACTACTACTACGCCTTTCAGCTGTTCCCTTTTTGCATCTTCTTTTCTCACACTAACTAACTTCATGTCCTCTTTCACTACACCCATAAATCTCCACTTTAGTCTTCCTCTAGGTCTCCTGCCTGGTGGATCCAACCTCAGCATCCTTCTACTGATATATTCCCTATCCCTCCTCTGTACGTGTCCAAACCATCTCAGTCTGGTCTCTCTAACTTTATCCCCAAAACATCTAACATGCGCTGTACCTCTACTGTACTCATTTCCTGCATTTGAATTTTTTGTGAAATGATATCAAATGTGGCTTTTTTTCTCTGCTTTTTTGTGTTGATCCAATGCACATAAAGGAAATAAACATGTCTATATCAAAACATTTGTAATTGCAATAGTCTTCTGGGAGAAATGGTGCGCTTTCTGGAAAAATTCCAGGGGTGCCGATAATTTTGGCCATGACTGTACACGCATTCCTCCTCTCCTTCTTGGACTAACAGTAGTCCAATTTCCACCGGTACCCTGTAGGTCGACGGCACCAGTGGCGGTCGTTGTTAACCTGGGCCTTGACCGAGCCGATATGGGAGACACAGAAATGCTTCGCATATTTTACTGGCATAGTTTTACATCGGATGCCCTTCTTGCCACAGCCCTCTGCATTTATCCGGGCTTGGGACCGGCCCAAAAAGACACTGGCTTGCGACCCCCTGGCGCTGCATTGAACTTCAACTGATAACATAACTTCATATTCTTTAAAGCTAAAACAACACAATAGGACTACACAATCACTCATTTTACCATATTAAAACTTTACAATTTTTTTCAGCACGAGCAGCATTAAACACTCACCTCTGCCTCAATCAGGAAGTAAACAATGGCATAAAGTCGGCAGTCTTAAAGTGACAGGACCTGGAATACATACACTTCCAAATTGCACTTTTTTCTTAAATGGGACTGTGGTCTGAACACAAATATTATAACTAATCTAATAAAAGAACATTTGAGATGTTGGTGAAGTTTCAAACAAACAGGAAAAACAATAAATTATAAACATATCATTTCAACCTGGTTACATAAACTAGGCTGAGCTAGGCTGAGATACCTAAGGTAGGCTAAGTGATTCAACACAGTTGTTCGACTTATGATATTTTCGACTTATGGTGGGTGTGGCCGAACGCATCTCCATCGTAACTTGAGGACTACCTGTATACCCGTGAAAATTATACAACTACAGTTTAACATTTTACACATTAATGAACAATGCTGTAGTTTCCACTTTGAGATTATTTTCAATAAAATCACTGTGAATGTGCAAATAAGCTTATATGAAACGCAGACCCACAGTGTAAAACATGATTGCTGATGGTGACAGTGGTTTGGTCTTTGTGGTTGAGGCTTTCTTCTGAGGCACTAACTCTTCCTATAAGGATCTACTGCTGCAAACTTACATACAGCAGAGCATGCCCTGAGTTTGCATGACAGAATCAAAATTCGTATGCTGAGATTTTAATATAAAAGGCAAAAACCGTTTTAAAAGTTTGTATCTACCTAGATTTTTGTTGCTGTAAAATCAACAATACATTTTTCTTGACATTCTAGTCATTTACTTTCTTTTTCATATCATGCCAGGAAATCACATCATGGGGGAAAAATGAGTTGTTTTTTCTTGCAAAAATCAGAGAGGATGCAAATTTCTGAATTTGACTTAAAGCATCATTCTTAATCCTTAACAACTTAACTAATAATAAATTATTCTTAACAACGTAACTAACTATAGTTTAGAAAATAAGTAGTTTAGTAAGACCACTCACAGCACACACACACACAATACTATGACTCATTAATCAAGTAGTCTTAAGAGAAAGTGGAAGAATTATGCTTGAAGAAAATAACAAATGCATATGTACATTAATACTATTTTAGACTTCAGCTCAAAGTTTCCTAAAGGAGCTACACAGATTCTGTCTACGCCATAATTTGTCCTTCTTTATTTGAAATACACCCTTTTCATAAATAACCTAACATAATAAAAGACATCTGAGAAATGTTTGAGACTAGGATTGAGTAGAACAGCAATAGATAAAGCTGCCCATCCACCTACCAGGATGTTTTTGGGAGGTGGGAGGAAGCTGTTGAACCCATGTGGACAGGAGGATAAGATGTAAAAGCCCCACATAGGCAGTAACCTGAGATCTGGTTCAAACTCAGAATCCTACACCTTGAGGTTGGTGTATTCCCAGGATTTGCTGCAATCCGCCCAGGATAAAGCAGCTACGAAAGAAAGAATGAATGAATTTTTCCCTACAAAAAACAAACGACACACAAACCAGAAAAAGTGTTGGTCTGTTAAAGGGCTACAAAAGACAAAGAAAACCAGAAGTTCACAGTTGCATGATTAATACAGATAAATTCTGCATTACGCATTCTGAAGGTATACAATTACTGACTGTAGCCCAGCAACACTGCAGCACCCAATACACTCGTAGCAACACACACTCACGTCAGTGTCACAGCTGTATTGAGAATAATGGGCGGCCCTGTGGTGCGGTGGTCCTGCAGTGCGGAGGTCTCTTTTCTTTCCACTGATGATGACATGGAAGATGGGTCGGTATGACAACAGAGATTTTCAGAAAATATACACCTATATGACAAATTTGCTCTCATTATATATATATATTTAAACATTTTGTGTGTTTAATAATCTATGTAATATATGTACGTGTGAGATTAACAAAAGTGACTAACGCTCAGAATCTGCAAATAAATGTGTTGGGAATACTGCACATTCTATTCCATATCAAAATATGAAGAAAATTTAATCAAATTTGTTATTCCTTTACAGAAAGTAAAGAAAAGGGAACATTAATCTGTTAAAAAAATAGCAGAGTCTGCATTCACTGTATTTTCATATAAAGTATGAAAATGTTTCAAGATTTTGCTTTCCTTTCAATCACTGAACTAATATTAGCTGTACTGTATAACCAATGTTTCTGAGAACTGATGCACATCTGCGTTGCATGGAGTTGACCAACTTCTGGCACCTGTGAACAGGTATTTCAGCCCAATTCAAGCAAGTCTTCTGCATTTCGTGGTTTTGCCTCAGAAACAGCAAATTTTCTATTGGATTAAGGTCTAGGGATTGGGCTGAACACTCCATAACATCAATCTTGTTGGTCTGGAAGCAAGATGTTGCTCATTTACTGGCATGTTTGGGCTCGTTGTCTTGTTTGTTGCCCATTTCAAGGGCATTTCCTCTTCACCATAAGGCAACATGCCCTTCAAGTATTTTGATGTATTCAAACTGATCCATGATCCCTGGTAAACAGTAAATAGGCCAAACACCATAGTATGAGAAACATCCCCAAATCATGACGCTTGCACCAAAATGCTTCACTGTCCTCATAGTGTACTGTGACTTGAATACAGCATTTGGGGGTCATCTGACAAACTGTCTGCAGCCCCTAGACCCAAAAAGAATAATCTTGCTTTCGTCAGTCCACAAAATGTTGCACCGTTTCTCTTTAGGCCAGTCAGCGTGTTCTTTGGCAAACTGTAACCTCTTCAGCAGGATAGCTTGATTTCACATCAGAGTCTTCTAATTGTAACAGAACTCACAGGTAATTTTAGACCTTCTTTGATCTTCCTGGAGCTGATCATTGTCTGAGTCATTTTGGCTATTCTTCGATCTAATCGAATTGCAGTTTTCCATCTTCTTCGATGTCTTTCAGGTTTTGGTTGCGATTTTAAAGCATTTAAGATCATTTTACCTGAGCAGCCCATCATTTTCTACATTTCTTTATATGTTTTCCCCTCTCCAGTTTACCTTGTACAGAAGTATGCTGTTCTTCTGAAGTGTGTCTGGAACGACCCATTTTACTTAGATTTTCAGAAGGAAAGGCACTATAACCAGCAGGTACAACCTTTGCTGCCTTCCTTCCTTAAATAACGGCCATAATTGACACCTGTTTTTTTTCACAGAAAAATTATCACACTAATTGTACTCCACACTGCTAATATTTTGAACACGCCCCTTTTAATGACTCAATTACACAGAATCAGCAGCATGCATATCATGGGCTGTTGGTTTTCTATTACTCTACTCCACCTACTAGTAAATTATTTGTCGTGTAGAAATATAATTTCTACCAAAGACAGTGATTGTGCATGTGCGCATTGTATATATTATATACACTAGAGAGAGAGAGAGAGAGAGAGAGAGAAGTCAATGCCTATAAAAGAATTGAAGGGAAAAAAGCATTTAAACACAGTCGTTTTAATAAGTTTAATTAAATGGGTATTCAGCTCTGCATTGAAATTAATGGATTTGCAAAAAAACAAAAACAAACAAAAAAAAATTGTTAAAAAAAAAAGAAAACATCTCAATCCGGTCCAGTAGAATAGTCTCCTAAAGGGCACTAAGATTAAAGTTCAATTTGCAGAATAATTCAGTTTGCCTGAACAGAGTGAACCAGAATTAGCAGCTGTCAGTAAAGAGTCCTCGGAAAACAACAAAAACCTTTTCTGTCAGAAATGGATTTGCAAGTGTTCATAATGCCAGGAAGTGAGTTTCTGGTGTTAGAAGTCACATGAACTGGTGCTAAAATGGACAGAATCATTGAACGCCATGTAAACAGTAAAGCAATGTAAAGCTGGTAAACTAAAATCATTCCTTAAATATTGGCATTTCTATCAACAATGAGGGGAAAGCAATTTTTTTTTTTTAACAATACTGCCATCATGATGAAATGGGTAATATGTGCATACACATATTAACAAAAATTTCAAAAGCACACAGAAATTTAAAAAAAAAAAAAAAAAAAAAAAGAAAGAAAAAAACGTGCAACTTAATTGTATTTTTCCTCAGAGACAAATATGCAAAATGTTACTTTTCTTTTTAATAATTCTTCTTTTGAAGCCAGTAATGAGAATTTCCCCCATCAACTGAGAGATCAGTCAAGTTTAGGGGACAGTGATGACGTGTCCGTTTGATTATACAGTAACACCCAGTGAGACACTACAATAATCTACACACACACATACACACACACGTGAAGCCTTCCAGGTTTTCACCAGTCCACAGTCCCTTTGATACCAGTACAAAGTATAAGTACAGCAATACGCATAAAAGGATAAAACATACATATAAAAGTAAAATTTCCACAGGTTTCATAAGGCATGGAGTTTATCTTGAAACTTTCCTTTCACCCTAAGCGTACATTAGTTCACTGCATATAAATTTCAAGATAGAAATCCAGTATGTTCAGATCGACTTGTGCTTCCTATGAGGATCCTCTAAAAGCTATGTATCACACTGGTTATCTAATGCTGTGCATTACCGTTGGCAACATGACTTAGAAAATCTATTCCCATTCCCGTGCACGCAAACAGAGGTTTGGATGTAAACCTTTCGCTTTCCACTTTAAAACAACTAGTAGTTCTGAGTAAAAGACAAAATATATATGAACAAAGCAAATTCTGCGTGTCAAACTAGCACAGCCAATGACGCTGGTGATCCTGCTAACGATGTCCATCTGATGTTTTGTCCAGCAGGGGAGAACTGGTGCTTGAAGTCCAGAGTGAGCACCAATGAGGGTTTTTTTTTTTTTTTTAAGTCATTATTTTTTTAAAGCCCTCTTGAATCAGGACAGTGTTTTGCCCTCATGAAAGATGCATAATGTGATCCCAGATTGCACCAAACCAGACAGATCTCCCCAGATGGACAAAATATGCTGCAAGACATCTTGGAATTTCTTTGCACTTATAGGATGAAAAATTAAGGACACCCTCCCACACAAAAAAGGCTCAAAAGGAGGATGAATAAAGTGCAAGGACAAGATTTAAATGGAAGCCCCTCCAGTCTTCTGTCCGGTCTCAAACCCGAGCGCAAAGTCTTTAAGGGCCGGTGGTACTGACTGCCCTACTGAAGAGGTAACGGCAAGCAGTCCATAACTTTTGCCTTCGTGCTCTTCAAGATGGCCGCTGGCAAATTTGTGAGTTAAAAAACATGGCGTGGTTAACCTGTTAGTCTAGCACAAGGAGAAAACGAGCACCTCTTGCAAACGATGTAGCCTGTCTGATTCTGATGCCGCATCGCACGTTATCGAGAGGCACGGGGAGGATTAGCCGATGCCACCCCCCCGCTGCTTGGGAAAGACTGCTGTTTTTTTTATATTTATTTCTGATCCCCTGAAGAAGCTCCCGACAGCTCACATATTGTAGGCAACATAGATGGGGTCTAGCTGGTCGGCCAGGAAGGAGTCCCGAAGGTGCATGCGCTGTTTCTCCCCTCGGGAGTTGATCGGGATGACGCCGGGGTCCACCACAACCACCACTCCCACGATCAAGTGGTGCTCCTCCAGAACCACACCAGTGATCAGGGGCACCAGATCCAGAGCTTCTTGCTCAGAGCCGCTCAGCTCAGCCACCACCACCAGCAGGTTGGTCCAAGTGAACACGGCACTGTGGGGAAGAAGTCCAGTCAACTCAACAATGACTGATGATCAGCTGTAGTGCAGTTCATGGGCACGTTTAAATTGGTACGAATTCCATATTTTTATCCTTGAGTTCCTCACGTACTTGAATACAACATGTAGTATCAAGTTAGTCTAAAGCGTATACATGTGGGTCAGATTAAATGAAAAGGTTTTACCAGCAGTATTCAATATTAACAAAAATTATAGTCTTGACTCAAGTGAAGTGCAATACATGGAAAACTAACTGCGTGTATATATTAGTTCAAGTCTTTAAACAATTTGTTACAGATAAACGGAACAAAGTAGAAATTTATATTAACAGAATAAGCGTTATAAATTACAACAGGGCACTTATGCACCTTTAGTACTTGGCCCCCTAAATAATTATATAAAATAACTGGTAAAATTGTTAAATCGTTGCAGTGTGATTTTTGTACGTTATCCAAGTAGTGCAGGTAACATTATGTTACACTGAACACAACATAACAGTTGATGTTATATTTTGCATTTTTGAACACGTTGTTCAAAGACGTCTGACAGTTTGACAACCACATCCTGCACTCTCACCTCTCTGCAATGCTGCGATGTGCACGTGATATCGATGTCTCAATGTCGATGGGGTGATAACGCAGACCACGCAGCTCCAACGTCTCATCCAGCGAGCCGACTACAAACAGCGCATCATGGCGATCTAAAGAATAAGAAAGAATTTTATAATATTCATTTATACTTGTATAGTATTTAGATTCCCACAGCTATGTCAGCAACAAAACAGACTCCAACTCAGAAATGTCATGTAGTATGCACAGTACAGCTGGCTTAAACTTTTAAAATGTCATGTAATGCTCCTCAGGTATAATACAGTATACAGGAATGCCAGCGCTCTCTTGTTCTTAAGAGTCTGACCTCCGGTAGCGTCCAGCAGCTCGGTCCTTGTGATGAAGCCCAGGTATCCAGTCCTGGCCCACAGTGTCTGAGTCTCACCAAAGCTCAAGTGCGTGTTGAAGTGATCAGCCTGCAGGTTCTCCTCTCCGTAAATGGTGTAGTAGCCACTGGCATTGTGAGGGCTGTTCACCCAGATCTGTCAAAAAACAGTCAGGAAATGAAAAATGCATGAGAAAAATAAAAAGACTAGAGGCCATGTACAGTCTGTGCACATATCGTATGTGACCGGTTACCTCGCCCAGATGCGAGTCTCCAAGTGGTCCCTTGGTTTCTGGGTTCACAATAATGACTCGCACTCCTGGAAGAATCTGAGGGCAAACGAAACACAAAGTTGCAATTTATTCTGGTTTATTAATGTCCTCAAACACAGCTGAGTGAAAGGAAGCAAATGTGCTTACAGTTCCTGACTCCATGAGGGGCAGACTCTGAGGAGCTCCTCTCTCCACCAGTCTCACCCTGGAACACAAACACATACAAACACATAGTTAATTATCATACAAGTCTTCCTTGAGAGTAGAGACTGACGTCACTTGGCTGAGGCAGATCATTCTTACCGGTCGTGACGGAGTGATTTCATGTCTACATAAACAGTGGAAGGATCTGGACCAGCAGTTCCCTATTCAAAATAACAGAAGCAAATAGTTCTCAAAACATTCGCTAAATATTAACAATAATCTCTTTTGCTAAATCGATATTTCTCTCAATAAATATCTTAATGCACAGTATTATTTGCAATATTTATCTCAACGAGTGAGTGTGTGATATTAATAATATTTAATATTACATATCTAATATTTATATGTTTAGGTTAAATTGCTAATTCTAGGACTCAGTTGCTGCCCTGCATGTCCGTGTGTGTTTGTGTGCGTGTAGATTTTATGGCTGCTGACCTGCAGGCCGATGGCCAGGTTGACTCTGGAGCCGAATGCGGTGCTGACTGCACGTGGAGAAAGGCCCAGGTCTTTGAACAGCTTGGAGAAGGACTGTGTGAGTGCCAGCCGAGGCCTTTCCTCCGCCACCACGACACAGCTCCTCACGCATGACAGATTCACACCTCGCGTCTGCAATCAAACACTAATCATCAGTCATGCACACAGGGGAACGGTACACTCAAAAGCTCAAAGAGAGGGTTTCATGTTGCTAAATAGTGTGAGATAAGTGTGCGTGCACGTGTTCACCTTCAGAAGCTCGGTCTGGGTGCCCAGGCTCTTGGTGCACAGCTCCATGACAGAGTAAGAACAGAAGGTGTCTCTGATCTTATACTGACTGAGTGTGGTAAGCCACAGAGAGGGAGCACTCTCTAGCTCCATTGGGGGAATCAGGATGGACTGATGACCTGAATACACACTGTAGCCACACACGCGCGCGCACACAGCGAGAGAGAGACAGACACATGATGTGAAGGTCAAAATTTAAGTTAGTGAGGTCAAGGTTTGGGTTCAGTGTAAGCATATCATTATTCCGCTACGTTAATACATTAATCAATAGAAGGACCTCACAAAGACAATAAAACCAATATAAAGGTGTGTACATGTTTCCAAAATTAGTGGTTAGTGGTAGTGTCTTACCTAGAGAGGCACCAGAGGACAAAGCCAAGGCCACAGTAGGGGTCGAGGCAGATAGCCACCTGTCTAGAGGAGTAGAGCTCACACTGTAGCTTAATGGAGCGACACAGAGCACTCACTGCGGCATGAGAGATCTGGAGGAACAAAATACAAAACATGCACAATTCATACTGGCAATGGAGTACTCATCTCTTTTTAGTACATGTAGCTCACCCATGGCAGTGTATATTCACTGACTACCTGACCTGCAGGCCCTAGTATGGGGGCCACAGAACTGTATGCCCCAGAAAACTGCAAGCAGTGTCTCATGCAGAAGTTCTCAGATAATTACGCTAATGTGATGTGTACAGGGAAGGGAGTAAGGAGAAGTAAAAGAGCCTGATTAACAGCTCTGCAATGTGGTCATCATGAGCACTCACTCCCACCCACTCTATCCAACAATCTCTGGACAGAGGAGACATGGTGCCTTGGTGCCGAAAGAATCACTTTCGTAGGTCCTTTCTCGCATGTGTACAGTAAATGTATATTACAATATAATGTAATGTCCCTTCAGTTTTACAAAAACAAACAAACAAAAAAAAAGCATTTATTGAATGAATGATGTTTCAGTAAGCTTCAGTTTCCTGTCAAGCAAATTCCAACAACAAACTGAACTTGACTATCTCTTGTTAGTTAAAACTAATTTTGCTGAATCTGCAGAACGGGTAGGATATAAAATGATCATCCAACCGAGGTGTAGTTTATCTGTTTAGCGATCCACTCAAAGACTGAACGAACACTGCTTCATCATTAGTGCATGGAAATATAATGAACGGCAGCTTCTGTTTTGTAATCAGAAGTAAACGCAAGTGAAGATCATTATGATGAGGAAGAATTGATTTACCTTCACGCCAGTCAACATGCCAGTGGTGGACACACTGAAGTCCAGATAGGCCAACATCTCAGGTGTGGGAGGTTTATAGATGGTAGGTGGCCGCTTCCTTGGAAGATCATCTACACATGTAGGAAGGACAGGCGTGTATGTCTGAGTGAGTGAGTGATGATACAGGATCACGTTGCATAATCATCATCATCAAAAATGAGTTACGCTATTACCTGTGTCTATGATAGTGGGCCATGTCTTTACATTCACACTGGCTGCAGCTTCTTTAGATCGTAAAGTCTTCATGAGAGCCTGAGTGGTCAGGATGCAGGCTGCTTTGCTCACCTACAGAAAAACAAACGTGTTATTTTACCCCCCCACACACCATATTAAATGTCAGTGATACAGGGATGTGTACGAGCGTTGTGTGCAACTCACATCTATTATCATGCGCACAGTGGGAAGTGTAGCCGACAGGTTCTGAGGGTGAGGAGGTCGGACTGTCACTGGTATACAACCGGCATACAGGCAGCCATAGAAAGCGGCAATAAGGTCGATACCTGTAATGAAGAGGAAAAAAGAGGAAAAGGAAAACGTAACTCCCAGCACAATCATTATATATATATATATATATATATAAAGATATAAAACACTACATAATGCCAAAAGGTCTGTTCCCACCACTAGAAGTGTTTTATACATCAAAACCTAATAGAAGACTGAACTCAGACGATACCAGTCATTAAAACATCCTGTAAATCTGAACTAAATCGAAGATCTCCTACCCAGATGCCCTCTAGAGTGACTTCATGGGGAATTTAGCTCAGAGTACTGATTTGAAGGTTAACACTAACGCCATGAAATTTCCCTTGAACAAACTAGTGTGTATCGTGTGTGAGCAATATAATGTGACAAAGCTGTACAAGTTTAAATTTCTAAAGTAAGCAGCGAGTTCTTGAAGACTCGAAGGCACTCTAGGGAACTGAGGTCACGTCTAATCTTCAGGGAGGAATGCACCAGTACCAGGAGGGTAGAGCAGCACCACATTGTCTCCAGTGTTGATGCCTCCTCTTTCCAGCAGTGCTGCTGTAATCTTCTCAGCACGTTTGTGAAGCTGTGAGCAAGTGGCTGTGCTCACTGTTGCCCCCTGTAGGACACGATGGTAAACGGCATGTGTGATTAATTGGGACTCAGGAAATGAAACTAGAGGGTTTAATCGATCAGTCTAAGAAGGAAGAGGTAAACACACGTGATATTGGTCTTTTGTACTTACCTTGGCATTGAGGAGCATGTAGAGGACATGGTCTGGGTCACTCTGTGCTCTCGACTGTAGTGCCTCTGACAAAAACTGATGCTGTAATACAAGAGAGGAAAGTCTAAATGACTCATCGTAAAGCAAGAATAAAATCTAACAACAACGTTTAACTCCATTACCTAAACAAAGCTTCAGAATTTAAGCAATACGCATGTTACTTCACATCATACTACATTTCACGAGCAGATTAGAAGAAAACATTTAATGCAATAGCTTGGTCAAAATGGATTTTTGTGGGCACAGCTTTCACCCCTTACCCCAAATTCAATCAAACATCTGAAACATGTTTGGCATACGAAATGTGCTTCTTGAGTTCTGAAGCCAGCTGTAAATCACACACTCGCATCAAAAGGCATCACTAGTAAATAAATTGTATCGGAAATAACAGCCCTACTCTGCATTAAAAACGAAATAAAACTGGAACTAGATAATCCAAATGACTTCCAACATGCAGTTCCATGTCTAAACCTCCTTAGCTCCGTGACACTAAATTGCCTGTTGAGGAATTCTGGCTTCAAGATGGCTGCTACGATGGTTAGCTCTGTAGGTCCGTTTGTCCACTTTACAGATAACAGCATATTCCTGAAGATTTTAGAACCCTCATAAGCAAGTCTGTTTGTGAATACCTGTAATAATTTAGGTATGCAGACTGCAGAAGGCTAAATTTGCAGTTATAATCATGCCTCACGTTAGGTAGATTAGCCTTGGCTTCAAACCTAAAAAATAAATTTCAGATGCCAAAAATGCCTTGGATGATTAGCTTTCATTTGAAATAAGGTGGGGGGAAACTGTACAGAGGTCATCTTTATCCAACCTATTTCATTATGAAACACCCAGAAAAAAAGCCCAGAATCGAAGAAGCAGCATGACGAATACAAGGTGTGTTTCAAACTGCCTGTCACACACCACGTACACACACTGAAGCAGGAAGGGCAAGCTCATGCAAACAGGCATTGCTAACTAACTACCCTAACTACAGCCCTTATATTCATGTACATGTGAGTATTTGTATTGCTGCTAAGGCCTGCTAAAGTGTTTAAAAGGGCTTAAATATTCTTTAACAATTTTGGTAAGGAGGGGGAAAAAAAAAAAAAAAAAAAAAAAAAAAACTTCTAAGGGCACTTCTGTTGCACTTACAAATATGTATTCATTACAAAAAAAAACAAAACAATAAAAACAACAGTTGTTTGTTCACCATATTACAAGTGTCATGCTGACGGTAATTTCAGTGTGAATCATCTCAATCTAGCGTTTTTTCCTTTTCATAGAAACAAGCAGCACACAAAATTAACTCTGAGAAAACTCGAATCTGATAAACCAATTGCAATATGCTGCTTACATATCCACTTGACTAAACCAGCAGCTGATGATGACAAATCAGATAATGATCCTAGTATTAATATTCATGGAAAGGGCCATGTTACGGACTGTTCGTTGACGGTTTCTGTTTGATTAGTAAAAGGTCTGAGTGTGTGCTGCCCTGGCTGAATCTAACGACGTGAGCAGATGGCGGTGGCAGCCGCACACAGCGTGTAAAGAATGTGTTTGAGTTCATCAGTGGAAGTGCGCACGCAAGCAGATATTACAACACTCCCATTGCTAGAATGAGTTACTGAGAAAAGCTTGCATTATAAAGAAAGGGCCCATTTGTGTTGAGCCCTGATGAAATAAAGATCGCTGTAGTTGTGGCTGGTGGTAAAGGAGGGTCATAGCTCAGGCCAAAACACACACAGAGACACACACAGGCTGCTAGCAGTCAGGCTTACCAGCTTCATGGGCCATGTACAGAGCTAGAAGCCCACACAAACAAAGAGTGGAAAATAAAGAGAGCAACAGTCATGCTCCTTGCACTGGGATCATTACATGCTATTTGATCTGACTTTTCTGACTGAAGATTTCTGGTAATAAATTAGGATGAGAGATGCTAGTGAGCAGCACTGTTGTGCAACAGTCACTCAGGATCTTGTCCGGAAGATCAAAATGCTCTTTCAATATTGGACAAAAAATCACTTAAAGGTGCAAATCCATACAACAATGGTAGTAAGCATCAGAAAAAGGCACAAACAAAGCACCTATACTTTTATACTTATATTTAGAAATCCAGATCCTATAAATATGCAAATTAGAAACACTACTAACTCTTCATGTACCTGGTGAGCTGTTATAGAAAGATAAATAAAGACAGAGTGGCATGATGTGGTCCGACATGAAGAAGCAGAGTTAGTGTTACCATCACAAAGTTATCATTTTCCAATTATAGTTTCCAGTTCCTCTTATACCACAGCAATTTGCAAACATTTAAAAATATTTTAAGGAACATCATCTTGTATTTATATGTAATGCGTTAGAACGTTATCAGTTACATTAAAACATTTATAGTCACTTCATCATCAGTTTCTTTTTTTCTTTTCTTTCAGAAGTTAATTAGACAAAAAAAGTGCAGCTAATGATGTTACTGAGAAATAGCAAAGCCCCGGCCTGAACACTTGATATAAACCTGTGATTATCCTCATCTTGCTGTTGAGGCTGAAACTTCAACCCCATCTGATCGATCAGATTTAAAGGAAGGGTCATGGATTCTGGAGAAAGATTTGATATTTTGATATTTGGAGCATCATAACAAATACACACCTCCCTTTAGTTGCTCCTTCAGAAGCTCCGCCCCCCCCAAATTAATTGACGTGAATTGCCAAGGCAAAAACGATAATACCATCACCACATCTCCCCCTGCCCTTCCCCATGCCCTGTGATTGGCTGGAATCCACCCTCTATTACCGACTGGCTGGAACAGTGCCATGTGGCTCTGTCCGAGCCACGTCCTTTGTTTCCCAGTTTACAAATCCAGGGCGGCGTAAAACACCAGACATTTTTATGCACACACTCGGAACGGACAGCTAGCAAACCAGGAGTAGATATTTGCTGAATTTGACAAAAAGGGTATTGGATTAGAATCGATGACTGCACCTTTAAAGGTTCAACAGTGTTGTACTGTGAGGTAGGAAATATTAGCATATTAATATTTGCACATGATGCAGCAACACCTCAAATTGTTTATTATTTTCTTAAATTTTAGAATTAGACTTTTAGTTCCATTTAGTTCTTTATTTTTTAAACTTATGCATTTATGCATTTTTCAAGTCAAATCAGTGCCCAGAGGCAACGGCATGTTACAAACATCTCAGCTCTATAAGCTGCTTGTGGTATAATGCTACAAGGAGAATTCTTGCCAAACTGTATTTTTATTTATTTATTTATTTTTTTATAAACAGTCAGTCAGTTATTCAGTGTTATCCTGGTACGCATGTCAATACAGATGTGACCCGAGTCTGATGTTATCTACACACCTTCCTGGACATGTCCTGATCTTCAATGATGCCCAACTCCCGGCCTGTAGCTTGGGCAATCCTCTTCCCTGCCACCAGGTTTCCTACCATGATGGAGGCTGGACCTACTCCCACTGTTTCAAAAACAAAACCACACAAACCCTGGTGATGTATACACACAAAATCTTACAAGCAATATAAGAATAAATAAATACTTCACACATATTTAACGCTAGCAGTGTGCCAAATTACATTAGGGAGAGTCCTTTTATTTCTTTTGGATCCCACCCCAATTGTCTGAAGGTTGCTCTAGAGCTTTGAGGCAAATGCAACAAACAATAGAGAGAATCAGAAAACCCTGAAGGCAAAGAGCGAGTACCTGGTTGTTTCTGCCGTGGTTTGGGCAGGTTTGTCACACAGGTATGAGGGCACATGAGGATGTTGCAAGGGTGCAGGCAGCCCTCCACAAAGCAGTGCTTTGTCTCAGACACATGGATGCCACCCAGAGGGGTCTTTGGCAAAGTGTTGGCTGGGACTAATGCTAAACAGTACAAGCCCACTTGATGGATGGTGTCTATAGCCTGGGGGGAAAAAAAACTTCATCAATACACTTAAAAATTACCAGTGTTATGTATTTTAAATATGTAATTATATATAAGTAAAGGTTATATCTTTGTAAGCTGAGAAAAGAGAAATGAGACCTGTAGAACTCGACTCATCCACTGGAAGCTATCTTCCTCGTTGGCGTCGGGCCTTTGCTCGGCCACGATCACGATCCTCTCATCATAGAACACTGTCACTGAGAACACTGCAATTCTGTATACGCGCATGCACACACACACACACACGCAGCATTTAGAAATCTCATGGACTTGTTTGGCATTTCAGAGGTGTGGCACAGCTAAGGAGCTCACCTCCCTCTGTAGACTGTCTTTACCGGCTCTACGGCCAGCGCTGTGGCCACCAGGTCATCAGCGTTATGCCTTCGTCCACTGACCATGAGTAGTCCTTCTGTTCTCCCCACAACAAACACCAGACTGCCCTGAAAAACCACACACACATGCACACTCATCAAAACAGGAACAAAGCAGGACAACAAGCCCATTTTAATCCAGGACAGAGTTAGTTATTTCTTACCGGACCCACAAAGCCCAAGAGTCCTGTACGGGTGAAAGGTGTCTCTCCTATTGGAGTTCCACCTGAGTTCACAGGAATCACCTAGAAAACACACAAAAAAGAACTGACAGATTAGGGACATGGTATATACTTTGAAACGTCTTCAGGAATGTATATTTAAGATTCAATGAGCGCACCTCGAATGTGTTTTTGGTGACGCCTGGGAGGCCGTAGTACATGGTGCCACTGGCCCGAGAGTTCAGCACAATCTCGCCAATCTCGTCTGTTTTACACAGCATGGGAGGCCCGTCTGGCTTGACTATACACATCAGAGCTAAAACACAAAGAGGAAACTTAAGCACCATAGTAAAGCTTCTGCATCGATCCTTGCAATTCCTCTTGATTTCTGTCTATTCAAATGTGATCCACATGATCACCATTGCCCTTTATATAGTTTGCTTCATTCGGAAAGTACCGCTCTATAATTATATGCCAGAATCCTTAATCAAGTCCTGGAATTTTAAGAGCGGTAATAGGCATTACTGTTATTATGGCAAGCAAGCCTAGCTGACTGTAGCACTCCCAAATATTAATACTTACTCCAACCTGTGTGTACATCTCCACAGCTATTTATTTCAACAATATCTATTTCTTGTACTAACGGATGCCTAAGAGCTGCTGTTAAATTTCAGCAGCAAATGTTTACACGTACAATCGTATAAGAAAGCATAGTTTTTGATCTTCCCCTAAAAGCTATATAGGTGTTATTATTATACAAAATTGTATAATTAGTCCTTTTAGACAGAGAGGGATTTGTGCTTATGAATCACAAGCATAGATGTTTGGATTTGGCCATGCTTCGATAAATACCACAAAACCTTTAAGACAGTATAAGTAACGGTATTTTCTTTTATGTATTCTGCTTCACTTGTAAAACCCTTTAGATAAATGCTAAATAATTTAAATGTAGAAAGCAGAAGCCTGGTCCTTTTGTACTGTGGATTCTCACCTCCAGGCATGACATGACCCACGTCCTGCACAGTCAGAGCCGAGTTCTTGTCCTCTGTGTTAACACGGATCACTCCATGACTCAGTCCTCCCATAGACAGGACAGCCCGGGCAGGGAGAGGAGCACCAGGGACACCCGGCCTATACATACACACACACACAGCTCAGAGCCTGTTGAGTGAAATGGGGCCAACTTCAGGTACAAATGTTGACCTCTGTACGTACCTTCGTATGGCTACAGTCAGGGCCTCGGGAGAAGAGGCACAGGGACAAATCACCTCAGGCTTCAGGCCGTGAGTCTGGAACACGTTCAGGAAGGCATCACATGATGACACAGACCCTAAAACAAACACACAAGCTTTAGACACGATGAATAAGTTTGAGAAGATTGCTTATCAAATGGATAAAGATTATTAACTTCCTCACAGGGGTTAGCACCATCAGCTACAATGAGCATACGCAGGGAGGAAAGGTTGATGTCCTTTTGGTCTCGATGAGCCATCATAGCCCAGTGCAGATCTCGACATTTCACCAGGGCCACACGTGCTGTGTGCAAAAACAAACTGATATTTTAGTCAAACCAAATTTACTTCACTCGTCAATGTATCTCTTGATCTAGCAAAGTGCCATACGGCTGTTGGAAAATATGAATGCTATTCTGTTTGATGTACACATGAATATGTTTAATTAAGACATGCAAATATCGCCCCCAAGTGTCCAATTGTTATTCCAACCTTTGCTGTTGTGGACTCGCTGTACCCAGGATAGAGGACAGGCCTTCATGACAGCATAGGGCACACTGATGGTGTGAATCCTGTTCATCACACTCTGGAGTACAGAAACAAACCACAGGTTTAGGATTAGGAACAGGTCTACACAGCTTTCAGAGATTCTGCTGTGCATCGTCAACATTTAACACACAAGCAAAGAGAAGTAAACTTACAGTCAGGACCCCGTGCCATAGGCCCATGTCTTTCTTGAAGTCAAGGACATTGACCAGCGTCTCTCCTGAAATAACACGGGTGATTTTTTTTTTATGAAATACATGTTAAATCAGGGGTGCATCAGGCTGCTTTAGCTTATTCACAAAAAATTCAGTCTCATTAGGAAGCCCATATTGTAGGTGTTGCCCCGCATATAAGCTCCAGGGATCCAGGAACCTTTTGCTGAACCAAAAGTTTGGGTTTTTTTTGGGAGGGGTTGTGTATTTTATTTTATTTTATGTTTTTTTGGGTATTGCTTATATTATGTCAAACAAATGACACAACATGCAGGACAGATAAGATCTCTCTAAGGCTCCTTCTAGAAATATGACATGAATGTCAGTGCTTACATTCATATTGGTTATCAGAATCACAAGTGCAACTTCATGCAGCGAGTCAAGATCAGTCAATTTTGTACTGCTACTCATGTAAAAATCAAAAGCATCATAAGAAATATTCTGTCTTGTCAGGTGTGCCACACATTTATTTAACTGCTTGTTGGCTACATACAGGATTTTAAGAAAGAAAAGCAAGTGAGATAATCATGTGAGCTTGCACTTATCCAATCAGTACCATAGACCCAAACACATCCCTGTCTCCCGCCTTTGTTCCACAACAGGGACTAAAAAGGTTCCTAGAACTTTTCTGCTCCCTAAAGCAAGCAGTTCCTATGATGGAAATGTGCTTTGAGTGTACAAAGGCAGAATGAAATATTAACCCATCACAAGAACACACAGCTTCCTGCTATCAATTATTTAACCACAGGTTTTTTTGACTGCACTCGGTATTTAATAGTCTCTACTGCGACTGCAGTCACTCTGTTTATACAGGCACACGTGTAACTATATACACATTCACAAACTGCAAAACAAAATGTGGAATAATTTGCAAGGAATAATCTTCCTGTATAACTCTGTTGACTGTAGAGGGACCTTGTACTACTAATCACCATACCATGATGATTTTAATAAAAATCTTGAATAAGGTGTGATGTAAACATCATAGTCCTCTTCCAAACATGTGTCATCAATATTAAATACAGCTGGATCAGAATTTATGGACAAAGTGAAGTGCAATCAGGATTTTTTTCTTCTTCACAGCTTGGTGGCCCTGACAATAGAGTGATATTACAGTGAATAATACAGTGCTGCAGCGTGACTCACCTTCGCAGTAATTGCAGGCCTGAGTGAGAGCCTGGCAGTGCGTCAGCATGGAGATCTTAGACACAGCCACGCCCATCACAGTACCTTCCTTACTGGCCTTGTACTAAAACCATCAATCACAACATTAGCGAGATTAGAAAGGATCTCGGACATGTCATATGCACGTTCACACATTGACTTTTGTGCACATTCCGACTAAGGCTCAAAGATTCTTTTAGAAAACATAATTAAATTACTTAAAATATTTAATGTGTAACTTTTTTTTTTAATTGCCAAGTAAAATGTAGATTTTGCTTTGAAACCTGTAAATATTATGAAACTATGAATGGCATTAGTACAGTGATCGTCTTTGACATCTCCTCACCTCGATGTAGGCTGTGTCAGTGTTAGCAGTGGGGATGTGTGGCTGCCAGTCTTTAGAAGGTTTCGTAAGATACTTGGTGTCTGTGACGACCCATCTGAGCCGAGGCCATCCTGTGAAAGCAGGCACTCGATCAAACTTTCCTTCGACAGCCATAACTCTTCATGCTCAAGGGTACAAACTAAATAAAGAGGCGACGGATACCTTTGAACTGGAGTATTTCTCCACTCTGTGTTTTTGGTAGCCCTTTAAGACACACTTCACTGGTGAGAGCCAGGCTGATCCCACAGCTTCCCAATAAAAAGCCAATTTGCTGATTTCCTGCATCCTATCCAGTGAGTTAAATGAAAGAAAACCTATTAGGCAAGCATTAATCATGGTAATTCAACTAAATGAGAAGAAAAGAAAACATTGATCATCGTACTACTCAGAATTTTAAAGGAATTGTTCAGCATTTATCAGCGTAATCTCTATTCACCACATCTCTGTAGCACATTAGTTTACCACTGACGTTAAACAATTTTCTTGTTTCTTTCAAAAAAATTTAACCAGAACAGTTTTGTTAATGCATTCATTCTCTCATGTCCGTCTTATCTCAAGTTATATTTCCTCATATTTATAGCACCCCTGTGGTCATATTTGACCCTAACTTTTAGTTCACCGTTATAGGTGGTCTTAGGTGGTTTTCCAGGGTTAAACATGTAAAAAAAATTTTTTTTCTTTACTACAGAAGAGACCTCTTGAAATACATACATACACTAAAGATGCTGTATACAGAGATGAGGTGGGAAAAATATGGCAAAACTGCATTCCTTAAATCCTTCCCTACCTTCTGAGACAGTGGTACCTCTATTGGAACAGGAATGACTTCAGCCAGCAGACAGCCATAGAAAGCAACCCAGAACATACCAGGGTCACTGTTCGGGTAGACCAGGGCCACCTAGTGGACACACAAGACATTACTTGACTACCAGTAGACATATTCATTCTCACTACACTACACTATAGCGGGCCCCAAAAGTCTGCCTCCATAGTCATTTTTCCTTATATGAAATTTCATGTTTTTCATTTTATTTCAGATCCAAGACGGCTTTGAAACCAACAACAGAAGATTGAATTCAACATATGCACAAGTGTTACAACATCCCAGGCTGTCAATTTGAGCTTTTGTTGTAATATCTGTAATTAAATAAATACTTGCCTATGGATACAGTCTTATGAGACACACTTTATAATAGTGCTGCCGCGATTAGTCGACGTAATCGACTATGAAAATTAGTCGACGACAATTTTATTGGTCGACTAGTC
>JAQMCW010000015.1:4915662-4940798 GCA_030068335.1 Chrysichthys cranchii | reverse complement strand
CCCTCTGTGCATGTCTTTGGACTGTGGGAGGAAACCGGAGTACCCGGAGGAAACCCACACGGACACGGGGAGAACATTCAAAATCCACAAAGAAAGGCGCCCAGGTCGACTTCAGGGATCAAACCCAGGTCCTTCTTGCTGTGCGGTGACAGTGCTAACCACTACATCACCCTGTCACCCATCATCATCATCATAAATGTATTCACCTTCAGTAGCCACCTTATCCTGGTCATTGACACAGTGGATCCAGAGACCGGGGGACATGAGGCAGGAATACACCCTGGGTGGGAAGCCAGTCCATGCATGGCATACCTGCCTTTATGATAGATTTAAAAAAAAACCTGTATTATGAACAAACATATAAATTTAGGCAACCCCCAAAATCAGCTGTGTGTCACATCGATATGGATTCCCAGAAATATCGTCCCTAAAGCACTGCTGCAGTGTTATACTGAAGCTGAAAATGAAAGCGTGCAAACTGTAAATATTTTAATGCATACAATGTGAGAACATGTCTACATTTCCTTGTAAGTTAGGAAACCGGTTGCCGAGTTCTGGGTGTCTTGTAGTTTCTTGAAAGTTTTTACACGGAGGCTGGAAGAAATATGTAGGCGAGAGGTGATAAATACATGGACTAGTGCTTCCTGGAAACTAAGAAAGGAACAGAAGCAGGCAATATTTCATAGAGGAAGGAAACCTGTGTTACTTATGGAATTTATGTGTCTGCTAAGCCCGTGCGAGGCTGTGAATAGGAACTGTATTTAAAACGAGTGATTATAGTGTCATCATGCCCAGTCGTGAACAGTAAACATTGTGTGAAACTGTAAGAAATGATCTGCCATACAATGTATGAAATATGCAAACAGGGAGAGGAAAGATGTTTGTTGAGGAATAGGGTATAATCAAGTTGTACATTAGGATTTAAATGAAATAGTACACCACGGTGATGGATGGAAGAACCAGGGGTGAACCATAAATAGAAATGGACCCTAGACAGAACCTTGTGGGACACCTTGACAAAACAATGGAGATAAAAAATATTGTCGGTCAACAAACTAGGTTTTGAATCTGGGTACAGCGGCAACAAGAAGGCACGGTGAATTAGTAAGTGGTATTGCCATCTCACAGCTCCAAGGTTAAATCTTGAACTTGAGCTTGGGAGGTTGTCTTTGCAGAGTTTCATATGTTCTCTCCATGTCCATACAGGTTTCCTCCAGGTTATCCAGTGGATTGGTGATATGCGTACTTGGCCCTTGGTGTGAACGTGTGCATGGTGCCCTGTGATAATCAAGCATCCCATCCAGGGTGTATTCACTTTCACACCCCAAGCCCAGGAGAGGCTCTGGATCCGCTGTGATGCTGACCAGGATAAACAGGTTACTGAGGATGAACGAATGCAAGCAGTAATGCAGATAGAAAGTTGTAAATGCCAATCAAAATCAGCTGAGCGATCGAAAAGGAGCAGGATGTTAAATCAGCAGGACAGACAGTCTCAGTACCAAGGTGAGAAGTGGAAAAGCTCCTCTAGGTCATTGTTAAGCATATGTTTTGAGACCACTGAAAGAAAAGGAAGCGTAGCTTGATCAGATTAGCAGTCTGTAATTATGGAAAGCAATGGTTTTCGTGAAGGAAACCAGACCAGAAGCTTATTAACTCTTCCTGTTTAGGATGCATGACGAAGACGTAGGTGCTGATGACAGAAAGATGGGCTTTAATAATACACTAGATGTGAGCACTGCATGAAGTGAGCATGTCGAGTTGTTGTTGATGTGTCGGGTCAGTAGGGTAAGCTGATGATGTAAAAGGTGGTAATACAGGTGGGGTAAGAGATGAAAGCTGATTTTTAGTGGTTTTAAAGAAAGTCAATGCACTGAAAAAAGAGCCAGAGAGCACATGTAGCAGCTTATTGACACATGTGAAACGTCTATCAGGTTTGGTAGAGATTAAGTCAGCTCTGCTAGTGGTACGATGAGCATTACTAGTGTTTCAAAGCATCCAGGGTATTGGGATCCAGCTGCCTTCGTGAACCTTAGCATGGAGAGGACCGAGGAGAATTACTGGTAGAAGGAATGGACGGAATGCGAGGACAGTGAAATCGGTAGAAACGACAGATTTGTGATCTCAGTTCTCAGATCTGTTTGGTCAGAAGGTGTTGATTGATTTCCTCTTACAGCAGTCGTGTCTGACAGTAGTTTATATTAATACAGGTTGATATTAAAGGTCTTGTTCTGATACATTAGCGTTTCCATAGTAACAGCTTATCCTCAGGGACTTGCACGGCAGATGCTCCATATGATTTCTGTCAAATAATAAACAGAAAAAGAAAGTGTGCTATTCAGCAAAGAAAAACATAATCGCCGATATTTAAGTCAGGTTTTTGGAAGGAATCTCCAGTGTGAGTACTTAAAACCTTTCTTTTTTTTATGTTTTCCGCCACGGAGTAGGAAGGAAGATGTTGTATTTTGTGGTTTCTCGCTAAGCAGGCACGTTTCTGGAGAGGAAAAAAAGAGAAGGAAATGCTGTTTATAGCTGTTATAAGTGATAACTTGTCCACACCTGCAAATGAAAGTATAAACAGAAGCAAAGGATGACTTTTTTTTTTTTAAATCAATGGCAAAATGCTATGCAATACAAGGGTGAAGAAATCACTTCAGGATGTGCGGATATGAAAAAAAACCCTCGCAAGCAGGAGTTAAGTTAAACTAGAGAAAGTGCTACAGACCAGAGCGGTTCATAGATTCAACGTTGTGGTGGTTGTACTGCATAGCTTAGACAGAGCAATAAGAAGCCAGAGGTAAATACAGTAGTACGACACAATTAGCCTTTGACTCGAATGAACACTGCTGAAATCAGTATCGGTTCAGCTCCTTGCTTTTGCTCTCAACCTGCCATCACAGTTTAGTGTCCTGGATAAAAGCTGGATATTATCGAGTCACTTATCATTTCTTGACTGCAAAACAATTGGCAATCATTTTCTCATATTGAAGCATGAAAGCATCTGTTTGTTCCCAAATATGGAGATGAGTTCAGGTTCTCAGAGCAAAATGGAGGTGCAAAGAACAGAGGAAGTTAATGGAGAGAAAAGGTCTTTATTTAACCGTAGCGCGGTTTCCTTCCTGGGCAATTTTTTTTTTTGCGTTCGCTTTAAAAGGACGTCCTGTACTTTGTCGAGGAGAAAAAGAAATCAGCTTAAAACACAATACAAACAATGAAGAAAAAAACCCAAGAGCCATTTCTTAGTGAACAATGGTCTTGTGTAAGGACGGGTTATACTTTGTGTACAGATGTACAAACACATGTTGAAAGAGCACAGCCAGTCTTAATTTTTAGGGGGGCACCTCATCTGTACAGGGCCTATTGTTTCACAAAACCCATACATATAAAGCTTTACAGAGTACCAATCTAAGATCAGACTTTTATACAATTAAAAAAAAAAGTTAAATGCTGTTACTCTGAGAATTGTAATAGTTCTAATTTTTCCCATTTACATCCTTTTGGGATATAGGCTTGTGTAATATGTAATCTATGCTTAAAAATGAAACACAATGGGAATATAATTACATATATTACATGTACATTAAAATACAAAACATGGAGTACTAAAATGCAGCATACTGTATTCGGTATATTTCATCATACACCGCCCCCTTCTGGCCAACACCCATCACTTCACTTTGCCCACCAAGAATGAACTGACCCGCTGTATGTGCTGCAGGTTGGGCTTTACTTGCATTTCACAAGAAAAAGTGTGTTAAGTGGTTGGCTGCACACAATACAGACAAAAAAACAAAACAAAAACAAACAACAAAAAAAAAAACCTCACACTGGCTAATTTTCTACTCAGGGTCATCCTGGACAAACATAAATTACACCAGAAACATGAGGAGAAAAGTCCCTTAGGGAAAGATCAACAACTGAAAGGGAGCACAAGATTATTAAAAATCAGAGAGCTGTTTCTGGAAGGAACGTACTGGTGTTCATCTACCAGTGATGAATCCGTACAGATCGCAATAGGAAGCATTCACAACCACTGATCACACAATACACAGTAGGATTTGTTCCCTTGGGGTACAAACAACGCAAACGTACCCACAAGTGAAAGACAATGGTCCTTGTTACTCCTTATAGTCCAGGTGTAAAAGTACACTGCATGCTCTAGGGGTTCTCGCTAAAAGGAAACATAAAACCATAGCCTTGAGGGTAGCACCAGCACTTGTAGCCTGTAAGTTGTCTTCTCACTGAAATCCCAGTTACAAATATATTTTACATTTTTCACCGACAACAGGATCACACACACAAAATTATTCCTTTTAAATTAAAAGTCAATGGCCAAACACACACACACACACACACAGTCAATGGCCAAAACAAGAGTCGTTGTGTAAAAAAAAAAAAAAAAAAAGAGGTTGTGCGTAATTTACAATATATTAGGGATTCTTCTAAGAGTTTATAATATTATTTTTCTTTTTTCTTCTTCTTTGCATTGAAAGAATTTTGGATTAGTTTTTGTTAAAGTAAAGTATCGGTAGTTTAAAACCATGCTGTTCGTTTATGCACAAGAGCCCTGGTTCTTCGGGAAAAGGGTCATATTGTCATTTTTAACATGATGGGAAACACATGAGGAGAAATAAAAATGTCAGCAACACTAAATCTCTGTTTTCATTACGCTCGTCAGCCACTTTTATAGGAACCCTTGTGTGGCTCAATCGATCGTTCCTGCAATCGGCCAATCGTGCAACAAGAGCGGTGCCACGCGTAAAATCAGGCGGTCCTGTACCCAGTGTCGCCTCAGATATCTGTTCTTTGTGTGATAGGAGGGAAACCTGATGTGGTTTTTACATGTCTAACATTTTGTGCATTCTGAGAGGCTTTTCTGCTCACCACAGGTCTAAAGAGTGGCTATTTGAGTCTCTTCTGACCACATGATTGGCTGATTCCATGACTATGTGTATGAACCGGTGTTCCTATTAAAGTGGCTGGCAGATGTACACTTTAACACAGATTTACCAGGCTGTTTTAGTACACCACTAATTGCTCTGCAGTGCATTACAGACAGTCTGTTCTCCATCTCGCTCCCTTTCTCTCCCTGGTATATCCCCAGTATCTCTGAGGAGCACGTACTGTTTAACAGACTCTGGTAGCGGGAGCTGGTTCACGGCTGTAGGGAGGAACTTCACCCCGAGGCTGTTACGTACAGCGCAGCGGGCCAGATCTCTCAGCAGTGCCGGCTGGGCCATCATACCAGTGAGGCGAGCCAGAAGCTGTGGATGTTTACTAAGCTCCTGAGGCATGGAGCCATCAGCCCGGCGCATCTCCAGCCTCCCTGCAGCGCTGCACAGCAACTCCAGACACTCGTCCTCCTGCTCGGAGCCCAGGCCACGCGCCAGCAGTGCCACCAGGCGTGAGATGGGAGTCTGGCCCTTCAGGTTGGTCACGTGAACTTGGGCGCCATAGTCCAGCAGTACACGCACACTCTCCAGGTTTCCCTTCATGGCAGCCCAGCTGAGTGGCGTGTCGTTGTTGTAGTCACGCGCGTTAGGATGAGCACCGCTCTCCAGCAGCGCACGCACACACTCGGGGTTGTCTTTGAAGGCAGCCCAGTGTAGCGGCGTGTCCTTGTTGCCATCAAGAGCATTGGGCTGAGCTCCGTATTCCAGCAGTAACTCCACGCATCCCTCGTCCTTCTCTGCTGCGTAATGCAGCGCTGTGCGATTGTAGCCATCCAAAGCGTTTACCTGTGTGCATGACACAGCGTGACTAGACAATGAAAACTAATATGCATTAAATATTACGTTATGACCTCCTCCACCTAGATGAAGTGCGTGCATGAAGTAACCTGACAATAATCTTTGAATATTCCGTGAAAGAATCCACACGAAATAGACAATCTACAGCTCCATGTTTATTTGTCGTACCTCTGCACCTTTCTCCAGCAAAAGCTCCACACAGTCGACGTCAGCCACCATGCAGGCGCAGTGCAGGGGCTTCAGCGTGCCGTGCATCCTGTTCACATCGGCTCCCTGCGAGAACAAGTCATGAGTAACCTCCATATAAAGAAAACGTATGCAGCAGTAGTGAATGGTTTCCTTTATAAACGTTACCTTGCGTATCAGGTCCTCCACATTGTCATGCGGGAAAGAACGAATGGCTGCGATTGTCCGGATAAGCCTTTCCGAAAGGGAATATTTACTCTGAATACTCTGCATGATGTACCACATAGTCGAGCTCATGTGGAGCAAAAGGACATTGCACCCGCGCCGGGTGACGCCTCACGTCTTTAACAACCTATTTAAAAAAAAAAAAAAGACACATCATCAAACGGTATGACAAGCAAGCAGCACAGACCTTTAACGTTAATAACTACAGTACATCTGATCATCTATAATTCTGATCGGTGATCTAATTTCTTCTGCATAAACTACTCCACATCATTTGTGGGTTGTTGTTTTGTTGTTTTTGGAGCAGGAGAACACCGATGCTCTCGTGTGCAACTGAAACGAGATCTTGACTAAAAATTACACAAGCGCTTCCTTCCTTTAAGTTGAAATTACGAGTGGGAACTTTGGCGGAAAATAACGATACCAAGCCTTCTGATACTTCTTTAATTATTCTTCTTTAATTATTGTGAAAGAAAGCTTGGTAGGAAACAGCATGAAATATTTTTTTTCCTTAAAATACCGTATACTTCTCGCACTTCCTGATTAGGTCTTGTACCACAGCGCTGCTGAATCCTCAAATCTAATTGGTCAAAAAGCGTTGAATAACTTGCAACAAAAACAGCCCTGATGATAGCACCGGTTGTAACTCAAATCACAGGTTTGCAGAAATGTGCTCGTGTGAACAACAGCAAAATACCTAATCGGTGATATGGAGACGCATGGAGGGAATTTCCAGTGTAGCAGTAAATCTTTCGCTAAATGACAAATGGGTTAATGCTTCCTGGTTTGTATGACAGCTTTTATTCCTACTTCAAAAAGAGGAATTAACAAGAGTGGCTGGGGAGGAAATTACCGCTTATAGCTGCTATAACGCAAGCGGCAACACGAACTAACTTGTTTCATGCATGTTCCATTTCTATAAATATAAAAAGGAGAATGTGTTGTTCTTTAATCGATTTGCAATTACTGTCAAATTACTGTGGTATAAATGGAATAAAACACTTCAGGGATGTGCTGTTAGACAAGAATAACAAGAGACGGCAGGCTGCACCACACCACGCCGTCATGTATTCCTCCCTTTCCTTTTCTGATAAAACTCTGCTTCACTCTAAAGCATCTTCCATGCAACATATTTTGGTTTACAAATTACTCAGACTTTACGATGGACAGGCAAAATAAGCCAGCGCATGACGTCATCTGGTGTTTTCTAGAGATTTTTGCAATGTGCCTTAGAGGCCGTGGCTACACCCCGTGACTTCTTTTGCATGCTTCCTTGCTTGCTTCCTCACTGTCAAAAGTTTAAAAGGTCATGAAGCCATCAAGTGAGTGAGAGAGGGATGCTGAAGTTTAAAAGTAGTGGTATCAGGACACCCCTGTAGCCTTGATGGTACACCTGTTATGTACAACATTATTATTGAAGCAAACAGGGCGCCTCTGTTCATGCCAATTCTCCTTAAACTAGTGCTTTCGTCACACGTCACCAAGGGTGAATTTCTCTTACACAAAGTCTGCTCCCGAGTAGACTTCCAGCACACCTCCAGAGAAGGGGTGATTTCCGTGAAAATCAGCCTTCGGTCCCTCGTTCCCCAAGGTATTGGGACAGCACTTCAACATCTGGATTTTGGAGAACATCCAGATCGTAAGGGAGTGAGTCAGGGAGCATGCAAAAATAAGGCTGATGGCCGGATCGTATACCTAATGCCCGACCGTGACTGCAATATGTACTATTAGTATAAGCGTGACTAGTAAGGACACAATTTGGACGTCCTCGGTCATATCTTACCTGTTCTTTGACGTCGATGTTCACAGATGACTTATACCTACATATGGCGGAAGATAAAGATAAAAAATTCGACAACGGCAGAAAGGTTTAAACTGTTTCTCGTCATCTTCAGAGACACCACACGGACCCTACAGCAATCTGCTTTGCTTTGGGCAAATGCTTCTTCTTCGCTTATTCAGAGGCTCCAGCTGAATTATGAGATAGCGTACTGCAGCATCGTGTGGTACTTTTGCATACTATGAATAAAGTACATCATCCGGGTACCGTTCGACGTCTAGTAAATGCCTACTGAGTATTCGGACACCCTACCGGATACGGCATACTACTTTTTGCGTACTACATAGCACGTATGAGTATTGGAATGCAGCCTCTGTTAACGCAAATGCTAGATTTGGTGACTTTTTGGACCCCTTTAGCGACTTTAAAAAAAAAAAAGATTTTAAAAAGAGTCTAGCGATAAATATAGCGACTTTTTCAGCACACATTAGTGACCGTGTTTAATAAACAGGTTGTTCACTTAGATCGAACAGAGTTTTCTCAGATTAATTACTCAGATTATAAGTGTATAATGTGACCAATGACTGATCTCCACTGCTTGTCCCACCCTCTCACTTCTTCATTTTGAGCTCTCTTTTTAGTAAGGTGCACCCTTAGATTCAGCTGAGGGGGAAAAACAAGGAGCAATGTATAAATTCATGCCCTCAGATTAATAAAAAAAGTGCCCTCAGTTTAGGAATCTGAGCACATGTTAAATGCAACAGTTAAACAATTAAAGCTGTGAAATGTCAGATTCAAAGCACAATATAGCATTAAATCTACCCTTGCTGACAAAATACTCCATTCCTTGTTCTTTGAAGAAAGAGGTCATTCACAGATGTGCAAATGATTTAGGAAGCTGAAAGCATGCTTTAGGAATTTGAAAGCAAAGTTTAGGAATCTGAGAGCACGGTTTAGGCATCTGAGAGCACGGTCTGGGAATCCAAGAGCGTGGTCTGGGAATCTGAGAGCACAGTCTGGGAATCCAAGAGCGCAGTTTAGGCATCCGAGAGTGCGGTTTAGGCATCAGAGAGCGCGGTCTGGGAATCTGTGTGCACGAGTTTTCACAATCACTCCTTTTTTTCTCCTCAGCTGAAACTATCTGGGGTTCGGTATTTTGAAGATACAGTGAACCCCCGCAATACCGCGGTTCACCTATCGCGGGTTCAGTGCATCGCGGTTTTTCAAATTTTGAATTGCGGATTTTTTTTTATTTCACGGGACTCGCGAAAAAAATATTTTAAAAATGTTCATTCTTTTAACATATTAAAAGAATATTAAATCGAAATAAAATACAGTATGTATTTCATCAGCAGATGAATACACAATGAAAACGCAGCTTACGCCACTTCCGCTGGTCAGGGGGACCAGTCAGGTGACCGGGAGGGAGCGCTAGGATTGGTTAGGACGGCTATAAACAGGAAGTGACCTCATCGGCGCTTTCACTTCGTGTCCATGAGCTCTTATAACTTCAGTAGCTTCGTGTCCTGTGAGTCTATCTCCTCAGCACTCAGCTCCTCCGGTACCGTAAGTTTTGCGCCTCTTTCCTGTACGCTTTCCCCGTCGCCATGTCCGCCGGTTAAACCCACCGTCTCCCGGTTGTTTTCCGCTTTGTACTGACAACGTGTGAGCTAGTTTGTCCACATGAGATTGTACACGACACACTATTGGATGGGAGGTGACCAACCAGAGCGCGCTGTGCTGTGTATCCTGGGCGCTGATTGGCTCAGTGACCGTTCATCTCATCTGATGAGTGGCCATATAGAATTTTATATGTTGTTAAAATGACGTCTGTTTAAGAGTGTAGAAAGTGTTTAAGAGCATGGGAAGTGTTTATAAGAATGTGGGAAAGGTTCATAAGAGAGTGGGAAGGGTTTATAAAGCCTTAAAATATATATATAAATAATAAAATTAATGTAACGTCGCTACTTCGCAGATTTCACCTGTCGCAGGGGGGTGCCGGAACGTAACCCTCACGATAGGCGGGGGTTCGCGGTATTACATTGTACCTAACACGGAGTAAACATTTTCCTTCATTGCTGCTCACCAGCGTGGCTTCTTTTCGCCTGCATTCTTTAGTAGCCTCTTTCGATAAGACATACATGGTTAAAGAAATAAACGATCATCCATTATGTTCTAATCTGATAAAGGTCTCTTCTATTCTGTTCCCTTATATGGAATTTGACGCGCCATTGATCATGACGACCAATCGGTATGCAAATTAGTACGTGACGTCACTCGGCGACGGGTTTTTTTTTTTTTTTAGCTCGCTTCAGATACTTTCCCCTGAAAACAGTTGGTGACGCTGGCGGCGTCGCTTTCAGAGCTAAAACACACTTTAATGGCCAGCGCACAAGACGATTAGCAAACACTGGCGCTTAGCCTCAGAGCTCAGTGAACTCAATGTCTTGTTTAAACGAATTACAGCTAATATTTTGTCTCTTTCTCTGTCTCACACACATACACACACAAACCCCAAACACACGGTTTATTATTTCCACACCTAAATAAAAAGCGTCCCCAAGCCAAACAAGCTGTACGGATACCGGAGCTAGGCTACATGACGGCTAGTTAGCTAGCCGGACACTTGTTTATATTTGTAAGACCAGCTCTTTATCGTCTTAGCCAAAACATTCTGCACAAAATCCGTTAAGATGTCAACGTTTAAAGACAGCTAACTAAACCGAAATTACAACCGAGTTGGATGTCATGACAGATAAACACCCTGATTCAGCTCCTTTCAGTGTTGGAGTTCGGTTTGTTTTTGCTAGCTAGCCAACCGGGGCTAATCGGCTAATACATGAAAACCGGTTTTAGGCTATGTTTTTGGGGGGGTTTTAGCTGTGCGTTTCGGTCGTTTGGTCAAACTTTTAAGTAAAATTGGTGAAAACTCTTGTTGAACATAAAGTCGGTTATGCACACGTGTAGCAGGGGGTTAGCTTGTACTGCTGATCTGAGCAAGTTGTTTTCCCGTTTAGAGAGATAAGGAGGGCACAGATACATAACAGCAGCTGTGAATTCCGAAATAAACGCATTTAGCTATATTTTTCTAGTATGAAATAAAATATAAATACAAAACAACTCACTGAGGAAGGAAGCAAAGAAGGATACCTTTGAGTTTAACAGGTTTATCAGTCCAAAGCAGCAGCTTTCTGTAAAGAACCCAAACACCGCGTTGAAGGGCAGACTCTCTCTCTCTCTCTCTCTCTCACACACACACACACACACACACACACACACACACTTGTCTTAGTACCTCTGTGAGGACCTACCATGGACATAATTAGTAAAACAGCTGATTAATGCTATGCCCAAATCTAACCTTAACCTCACCAAATGAATAATAAAACCTTTGGGATCTTTTAAGTTATTATTTAATAAAAAACAAAACATGCAGGTGTTGTTTAAAAAAAAAAAAAAGGTAGGTTTTTCCTGATGAGGACCTGCCAAATGTCCTCATCCACAAGGACAGGAATATTTAACATTTTTGAGCGTGTGGGGACATCTTGACCTCATCAAGATATAAATACTTGCACGCACACACACACAGCTGTAATAAACCACTCTTAACCAGCTTTCACAATCTAATCTTTAAACACTAATGCATGCACTCAACCCATTCTATAGAAAGCACCCCTCTTTCTCACTCTCTCTCTCTCACTCACACACACACACACACACACCCCACCAAAACCAGTTAACTTGTGTTGTAAGGTTTTTACCCTAGATGCACAAACCCTTGGAAATTTTTACCAAAGTGTATAAAAACATCTTACTTTTCCCCCTGAAAGATGCTACTTGCATCATTGGTGTGCATCAGTCTATTCTTCTGGAAAGTAATACCATATGCTTCACATGCCAAAAACCCACTCATCTCTGAGCTAGCAAAATGTTGAAATACTTGCTTTTCATGCTTGTGAAAACTAATGCACAGGCAAATTGTGCTTTCCTCCCATAGATTGTTACATCTCTGTTAATGAAAAAAAAGTTCCCCACTGTGTAGATTTGCTTAAAAATGGAAACAATCTTCCACAGAAAAGGTGCAGAAGAATGAAAGAGAACCATTTGAGAATCATATCTCCATAAAAGTTCACATCAAGTAAAAGGTGTGGTTGTGTAGGTGTTGGGATTCATTTAAAAAAAAAAATCCATATAGTGAAGGTTAGAGAACCAAAAAAACTTAAATAAATAAAATTTATGAACGAAAAGACTCTTCTGTGGTATTGTGTAGAAGTGTAGTGGTTTGATCTACAATACCCCACCGTACTGCTATAAATAGTTTTTAAAAGCCTGGATATCGTTCTTTACATACTCATCGTTGGACTCTAAATACAGGCCTGACCCTGGTTGTGTGCATGAACAGGAAGAAGAATACACAAATAACTTAACACAGTTTGAAAAACATGAACTCATTCAGACTGCAGTTTAATGAGTCAAGTACTTAAGAGGGGAGGGGGGCACAGCAGCAATAAAAGAAATGAAACTCCAAGGCCAAAACAAAATAATTTATTTTTTTTTTCCCCATGACATTTTATGTAGACAGCTAGAATGTACTGTCTCCAACACTTTCAATCCATTTGTTATATTAATTCTTCCCTTTGCCACAGCAGTCCTAAAACCAATTAACAGTGAGAACCCAAACATTAAGGAGAATGCTATTCCTGGAGATTTCTGCAAGCCGCTCAACATCAATGTCATTATCTTATGCTTCTAATATGATTTCACATTACATTAACAGTAAGATCTTTTTTTTTTTTTTTTTTTTTAAACAAGTTAGTGCATTTTGTTCCGTTACACTAAACCACTAGCTGCTCAAATTCATTAACGAAAACAAAACGAAAAATAAGAAAAGAGAAAAACAAAAGCCCCAGTGATTCGTTATTTATTTACTGCATTACTAAGCCTCTAGTAAATGCGTCAAGTATTTTTTTTTTTTTTTTTTGCAGAAATCTCAAAAATATACAAATGTTAAATCTGTGATTCTCTCCCAATGTCATTTTGTACACAAGTCAGGAAACATGGCCTACACATAGACTGGAGAGGGTGAGAAGGGGGAAGGGATTGGCAGGAGGATTAAAATAAATTAAAAGCTCAATTAAAAAAAACAAAAAACAAACAAAAAAAAAAACAAAACAATACTTACAATGAATTCAACAGCAATACTGCATCTTCCTCTGATTACAATTTTTAAATCAACAGCCCCAGTTCACTTTCACATTGCTTCTTTTACACTCCTTTTGCTTTCTGGCGGTGACGAAGTTGCTGCTTTGAAAAGCACATGTGCCAAAACGCTCATCATCCAGGAGCGTTAAAAAGCACGCAAAAGCAACTCCTGCGTGTTTTGGTACAGATGCCAAGAGCCAAAGTCTTTCTAGATCTTTCTAGAGGGTGTATTTATTTATTTGGTGAATGTCACTGATGTAAGCCACCTACACCCCAAGATGAGTCTTCCATTCGTGGGATAATCAAGGAGGACACAAGCATGTAAAGAGCTTTTTTTTTTTTTTTTTTTTTTTAAAGGTTTTGCTGTTCTTGCAAAATTGCATGAAATGACTCTGGTGTATGAGGGGAAAAAATGCCCAAGACCATCTATATGCAACAGGGTCCAAGCCAACAAACAAAAAGGAAAAAAAATGGGGGGGGAGGACGACACACCCCAAAAACCCACAATTATGTAAAACAAGACTTTCATCATTCATTTAACATTTCAATGGCCTGCACTAAATGTCTCATTTATATTCACCAGGGATAGCAAAGAATGTGATCTTTTTTCCTGCCCACAAAGCCAACAATCGCAGGTAAATTAACGGTTTGTGGACAATCACAAGAGGGTGTTGGAAGCGCAAACAACAAAAAAACAAACAAAAATTTCATACTTTCAGCCTTTGAACTTGTATCCATTGTGCTTTGCACTGCATCTCAAAATTAGGAGGAACGAACCAAAACATTGGCCATTTTAGGATGCACCACAATTTAAACCAATTGAAAATGATTTTTACAGTGAAAATCAACCCATTTCTGTACAGCTGAAACGATACAGCAGTGATATCACTAGTCAATAAAATAGGCCTCGAATTTTTCCTGACCTAAATCACTATCACACACCTAAGTACAATAGCTACTAATAATCATAGTGAAGGTCCTGATTTTAAGAATAGTGTGTCGCCCAAAATGCTACCAAAAGCAACGTCATCTCTGCCTCTTAGCACTAGCTGACAAATCTTGTAAACACAGTCAAGCACCTGACTGATTATCAGGAAAAACGGGCTTGCTCAGGAGCCATTTTGGGAAAATAATGCACACACACGCACACAAAAAAAAAAGAACAAAAAACAAAACAACTGAGATGACAAAATACTTGAGTGTCTATGTACCTGACTGATATCGAGATTTTTCACAGGCTGTTGGTTACACAATCTAACTAAAAATAATAATAATAATAACAATAATAATAATAAGAAGAAGAAAATAAAGAGTGAAGAAAAAAAAAAAGGAAAGTAAAGCAAACTAGTGATCCAGCATTACAACTGGCAGGCTCTGTGATGTGTATGAATAATTACTGAAGCGCCACAAGCCAACACATCTTTTACACAATTTCTAAACAGCAGCCCTTTCGATTCAGGAAGCTTAGATCAGCCATGTCACACAAACATGATACAAAATTCCAGACCAAGAGCAAGCCTCACTGCTGTTCCTAGCTATCTGCCAATCCACTCAAGCACGCGCTGCATTTTCTAAATGGGATCTAAATCCCAAAACTGATTCATCAACACTACGGCAAAATACATCCTTCCACTCAAAGAGCAAAGTTCATGTACATCTTTCACACACTCCATAACATCGCATTCCCAGTCACCTGCCAATGCGAAAGGAAAGAAAGAAAAGAGAGAGAAAAAAAAAAAAAAGTAAAATATTAGTAGAATCTTTGCATGTTAAAGTGATATCTTTGTATAGGTACATGACCGAACGCATGTTCCTTTTCTTCTTAGTGCATATGTTCTTTGCCATCAGCGTGTCAGCTCAACATCACAGAGCACTCGGCTGTTATGATGCCCCCAGTCCCATGTAAAACAACCTCATCAAGGAAGTGGGCAAAGAAAACAAACAAACAAAAAAAAAATTACATTCTGAAGGGGCATTGTCAAGTTTCGAAGCGCACTTTTTCCTATTTGATGACTTCCTTCAAAAAGCGTATAACTAGCTTCCAATTTATTTTTTGATGCCCGTTCGCCAGGACGTCTCTGTCTGTGCATTGTCATTTCGTGAGATTTTCCTGTGGATGTGCTCCAGGCAAAAGAGGTGGCTATTATTTTAGATTTTTAAACTTTTTATATTTCATCTATGTTCTATTCTAAATAAAGTANNNNTCTATATGTATATGTGTATATATTCATACATTTGTAAGGATGTAGTCGAGTCTTTACTTTGGCGATATAGGGGGGATGTTCTGCTCTTTGCCAGTGTGTCTGGAGGCTCCTTGGGGCGAAGTGCGGCGGGTGAACTGAGGACGCCTTTGCTGCTCGCGGAGTTTGAAGCCCCCAGTGTTGGCCCTGGGGGGGCCGTTGCTGCGGTAGAAGCCCTGCGAATCACGAGCCGGCCGGCCCTCTCTGCTCTTACAGTCCGCCCCGCGCTCCTGAGGCCGCTCGGGCCTCTCGCTGCCGCCCGACTGCTCGTCCACCTTGTTGACACGCAGCTCCCTCAGAGGCTGCGAGGTAGCGTTGGCGGGACCGGGGCTGACCACAGGTGGTGCAGGAGGAGGAGGAGGGGGGGGATCCTTGGGGGGACGCTGGCACACCTCAGCGTAGCTTAGTTTCCGAGGCTCCTGTACAAAATAGTAAGAGAAGATTTTATCCTGAAGTCTAAAATAACAACCAAAGCATGTTTTCAGTGGTCAGTAAACACAGGGTCAATAAGAAGCACGAACATTCTCTGGACTACGGTTTATCCAGATAGCATACATTGCCTGGTTTTATGGCAACATGATGACTACATATTCCTGACCAGTATGTAACCATACAATAGAGCGCTATTTTTCATGTGTGCGCTGTGATGTAAAATTATTTATTTACGATGTTTAATTATTAAAAGCTTTTATGGGGCACGAACTGTAGAAAAATTTGAACACACACACATACATGAAAAACAAACTTAAAGGAACATTCCTTTAAGATGGGAGGAATCTTTGCGGTTCCACAATCTCTCAAGAGATGCAGGCGAGGCCATTTCGATGTCCGCCGAAGCTACCAAATATGGTTCTTTGCCCGAGTTAAAGGGTTAATGATGTTTTGGGTTTTGTTCATTCACACACTTTGTCACACTGAACTCCCGAGATCCAGATAAATCATGGCTTGAAGTAATTGGTGACTTTCTTCATACCTTAGCACACCAATATTAAAACTGATTGACCAGAACATGAACAATATGGCTGCATATTATTCAAGTGTAGATTACACATCCTCCACATTCAAGCGTACAAAACAATCAATTCAAGTTCTGTCAACGGTGAGTGCATTTACCAGAGGGGTGGGGCCGGGGTGGCCAGCGTTGGCCTGTGGGGCTGCAGGGTTGGCGGGACTCAGTGGAGTCTTGGGGACAGGAGCAGGCTGAGCTGGGGTCGATGGAACGGCTGAAGTGGCGCTCGGGTTCACAGGCATCTCTTTATGTACCAAGGGCTCGGCTTTATCCAATTTCTTCTCCTGAGGGGTTGCGCTTGCGCTGAGAAGCGCATGAGAAAAAGAACAAATATCAATCAGCATTAGATGTGCCTTTAGTGTTCAGCATGTTCTTACAGCTGACACTTCATAAACTATAAAGACTTACTAATACACGAAGCTTAATATGGGGACATAGGGCGTTTGTGCGTGTATTATTGTGTGCCTACCTGTAGCTAGCAGGATCTGCAACGTGAACAGTGGGTTTGCTTGCAGTCAGTGCAGGTCTGGAGACTGTCTCGTCAGAGGCTGGGGCAGCAGCACTCACAGTGGATTCTTTGTTCGAGTCCGACTGCTGTGAAGAGATAATGCCACAATAAAATCAAATCCAAGTGCTTTATACACAACAAAAAAATAAAATAAAAAAAAAAAACCAAAAAAACAGGAAATCATGCATTTTTGATAGTGTTTTTTTTTTTTGTCCCAGACCCAAGAATGCGTGATTCTTGTAGCTTTTCCACCTGTGTGACAGCAAAAAAAACCCAATCTGCTCCACTCTTGGGACTGGGCGTTGAATAATGTGACAGGTTCAACATGTCATCGTTACTGTGATAAGCTGCCATTTGTGGTGCGAATGCTTTCATTGAGGCAATCACACACACAAACAACTGACAGCTAGCATGACTAAAACTCTTGCACAATGAGCTCACAGAGCTTGAAATTCTACACAAAGTTCAAACAGAGCTCAAAATCATTGTCCATATTAAGGTCTCCTGTTTTGCAAAAATTGCATGCACACAAAACTCCTGTGCATGAACCTTGGCTCAAAAGCAAACCTAGCTTCTCCAAAATGACCTCAAAACCCTTCTGGGGTGCTGGAATCAAGTATTCGAGCCAAGCATGAACTCACCTTATCTCTGTTGAGACCCCGTACCACGTCAGACATGCGGTTCTCGAGCACTGGCTCTCCCTGTGGGCTGCCCGAGCATCCAGGAAGTGGAGGGAAATTGGAAGGAGCCAGGTCGAATTTAGGAGGCGAAACCTTAACTTCAGTGAGCGGAACTGGCCTCTGTAGAAGAGAGTTCACAGGGAGGGTAAACAGAATGCACAAGGCTTTATAATGAAGCTCTAAAAAACCGTAAAACCTGCAAGAATATGTGCATTACAGTGGTACGTTCGTCCTCTCTCCTCCTCCGGGTCGCCCTGTATGTATTCCTCCTGTGAACAGAGGGTTAAAATCCTTCAGTATGACAGATTCACTTCATGTTGGGTGTAATGCAAGGACTAGGAGGTTTTTTTCCCACCTCTCAACAGGCTGGGAGCTCACAAAGAACTCTGACCTAGAAGCCACCTTCTCCAATTCACAGGCATTATTTTAAAAATAAGCAATTCCTACATCAACAATTAACTAATAAATTTGGTAGTTTTTCCCCCCCATCGTCCTTATCAGGACCAAACCATGAATGACTGGGATCAAGTTCCTGACTCCACGTTGTACTACTTATGAACCGGATCTTGAATCATACCTTCCCCGTCCAGAAGCGGTGCCGTCATCGTTTGCCTCAGTGGATGAGGTCAAGTGTGGGAAAGAGGAGCTCAGTTCAGAGGCAGCCAGCACCGAGCTACTGCTGACAGGAGGCTGTGGACTGCGGAGGCCTTCCACCACAGACACGGGGGGCACGGTGGAGGTCAGTCCGTCATTCGCCCTCGTCTGGGGCTTCACGTGGTTCCTGCTCAAACACAGGTTTGCATGAGATACCGCTGCACCAAATTCTTGTGCTAGTTAATAAGCAGATTTAAACAGAGGGGACAATGAACCATTGATTGAGTGAGGCAGCATGCACTAACTACACAATATTAAAGTGTTTGCAAGGAAGTATGGAATGGCATCTGGTCACCGAGCTATTCCCTGGCAGTGTGATAACTTTGACTTATTTCCTTAGAGAGCAAAACGTATTTCCTAAGACTTTATATGTTAAGGATTAAACTGTTACTTTAGATGCACTGAAATTGAGAAGGTGCCAAAAACACGAGATATTATAATTTAATGCTCATCAAGTCAAATGTTAAGACACTGACCAGGAAGAAACTTTACCCCCCCCAAAAAAAACCCAAAACCTTTTTAATTTGTTTCTTAGCAAACTCCACTTCCCCTTAAAGCGCAGTAAAGACACCAACACAAAAACAATTAGTTAAAATGATACAAACGTAGGAAAAAAGAAAAAAAAGACTTCTACCCAGAACATCCCCATTATCAAAACAATGACTGCCAATAGAGAATCGAGATGAAGAATACTAAAATCAGAATGGGTGTGGAGAATTATTGCCACACAGATCTCTCAGCCAAAGTAATAACTCTTAATGTCACTTAAATCATTGACAAAGATTAGCAATTCATTAGCACAAGTTTACAAAAATAAAAACATGGTGATTTCATTTTAACATGGTGAGATTTATGCTGTAGACTCATTGTGTTATTGGCTTGACTTATTTGAGACATGACAAGGATGGAGTGGTGATTAGACAAATAATAGTATTTCAAGCTTTAACAGCTGTACCTGAAGGCATTTATTACATTCTTTCTTGAATACAGTGGGACACTGTGGGGACAATAAGAAAGCCAAGGTAAAGAGTGGAAAACTAATAGGTTGCATTTAACAAAAGCACACGTGAACAGCCAACTAAGAGGTGGACAAATTACTAGCAGATTTCATGTCTGAGCACACCCCCCCACTTTATTCATAGTTGCCTGGTAGACAAGCAGCTGTAACAACCAGAGATTAAAAAGATAACCCTTACTGGTTCATGGCTTCTGGGGGAAACGGGTTTCACGTTTCATGGTGATAAAGCAAATTACTGCGCACTAGTGACACAATATTGTGTAAAATAAAGTCCACCGCAAAGCAGTCATGCAACCACTGCCATCTCAGGTTCATAAAAAAAAAGAAGATAATAATAATAATAATAATAATAACAATAACAAACAAATAAATAAAAATTAGATACCCGTCAGACTAACATTTTTACTTGACGACTGCGAGAATGATTCATTTCAAACCACAAACATTCTGAATCTTACTGACTTTGTGCTGAGGTTGCAAAAACAATGCGCTCCATCAAAAACTCTCAGGAGAGGATGAGGATTACGGCTACACATTCGTCCCTTGCCCAGTTTCCTTAGTCTGTACTCATGCACTTAAACTTCCTATGGACACATGCTGTAAGGGCTATACAATTTGTCCACCTCTACACTTATACCGTTGAAGCTTTATATTATAGTTAAAAATGTCAAACTGATTTACGAAAACCAGAATTATTAAACAATATATGGACGATAATGGCATTGCACTTGGTACAACGCAAAACTTGCAGCTACAGCTTACTCGTGTTGTATTATCGAGACGAAAAATAAAATGACGAACCGGTTTCTGTTGAAAGGCCGTCCAATGTTGAGAGAATTTGAACCAGTTTTGTAGTGTGCAGCTGTGCCAAAACCATTGACAAACCCGCTGTTAGGAAAAGGTGCCTGTGATGAACAAATAGACCCAGCAGTGAACATACATCCAGCATGCAATCGCAGGTTCGATATTAACTTCAAACCTTTAATCAGATGTTTATTCAAACACGGTGTTGTTTTGACAAAGTTGCTCACGTAGAAGGTCTCACCAGAGGAGTCTCGAAGTACGGGGTTGGAGACGGAGTCCAGGTGGGAGGGACAATGCCGTAGAGATACTGCTGCTGGGGGCTGTATATGGGCTGCATGAAGAGCGGCGAGCTGTACTGGGACTGCGTGTGAGACTGCTGCTGATAGACGCTGCAGTCCAGGCTGCGATAGCCGTTCTTCGCAAAGAAGGTATTGATGGCTTTTATTCTGGCCTGTGAACAAACCCACAATGAGTAAAACTAGACCAATTTAATCATGCAGTCAAATAAGGTTTTCAAAAGAAAATCAACACTGACACCACTCACCATGATGGGTTTTCCCTGAAATGTTTTGACTTCTTCCCTTAAGTATTTATACGCCTGAAGAAACAAAGAAGGGATTAAATAGAGATCATTATTTTATTTATTTATTTATTTTAAAGTGTTGAGCAAAAATCCCACCCTGTAAGCCAAAGCGCTCACCTGTTGAGCATCCGTATCCGATTGGAATGTGATGTACCAGTTATTGTTGTGTGCAAACTCCACACTAATGACCTTCGGACAGTTTTCGTTCTTAAACAAAGCCTCCACTTCCTAATAAACCAGAGTGAGAGCAAAGTCGGGTACAAATGAAACTTGCGCGCACACACACACACACACACACACAAAAACCCAAAACAAAACAAAAAAAAACATGACTTTTCCTCCACACTTCCACAACGTGAATACCTCCACAGGGGTTGTTTCAGGAACTTCTCGCAGGATGATGATGCAGCGTTTGTGATTTGGCCGCACCTTCTCCCCTTTCTCGTCCACTTGAACCATGGGAGACGCTGAGCAGAGAGAACACAGGTCACTTAAATAGGCGTGCAACTCTGTCTTCCAATTAACACCTTTTATTTTACAGCACCGTTCAGTCAAGCTGAAGTGTCAGGTGTTGATTAATTTTCTGTAAAAACAGCTCTGCCAATAGTGTTAGCTGCAAGGCAAATCTCACTTTTATTTTAATGCACTCGATAGATCGCACATTTATGGCACATGACCAAGGAGAACCCGATTAAAACGTGTACCCAACATGCACAAAATAGTCAAATTGTTGATATGAAACTTTAAAGATTTTTGTAAGGAGCATTCCGTGATCAGAGGTTAAAACTGCTCCTTTATGCCTTTAGGACGGAAGGCTTTGTGGTTTTCCAGTGACAAGCTACCATTTTTGGCTTAACTTGAATATTAGCTGCCATCATGCAAGGGATGAGAATTAAGTTGTTTTTTCTGGGATGGGCCTGAGAACTAAACGCAACCCTTACACTCGCATCATTTGGCAGACGCCCTCATGCAGAGACGTACCGTTCTTTCATTTATACAACTGTGCAGTTGATAGTTGAAGGCCAGCAGCAGCAGCTTGGTGGTGCTAGGATTTGAACTCACGAATGAAATGTGTGCGTTGTTACAGGAAAACAATCGACTCAACAATAAGGATGGGGTGCAACAACACTACGCCACTCTGTGCATTAGTCTGTACTTAGCATTTAATCATGACTTTAAGGGGTAAGCCCTCACACAAACCGCATAGCGGATTCAAATTCTGCCTTTTTCCTTCATGCTTCAACCTTAGTTCTATCCATCTTAAAATAATTGTAAATTTTTTTTTTTAAATAAAAATTCCCAGAGGAACCTTTCCGAGGGATTAATAAAGTTCTATCTATCCATCTATCTAACCTAAGCAGAATAGTTTGTCTGTACTACTTCATCTATCTGTACACGTCATCCATTTTTCACCGAGTTTGACCGTTTTCCAGTGAGTGCAATCTCACAGACTGATGAAAATTGTTAGTGTCTGCTATGGATTAAATCCATTCTCAGCTTTCAAAAGGCCAAACTTGGTAACACATAACTGGTGTAAAAGGACTAGTTCAAACCACTTCTGCATGGATGACAGTACACGGCGATCAAGAACGTGTGAAGAAGGAAATGATGAAAATGAGGAACAGCAAGAAAGGAAACCGTGGCTTCAATGAAAGTAGCAGGCAGCTGGCAAGTAGGCTGCATAAACCCCAGTGAAGTTTACATTTTTGCCAAGACTGTCAGCATTATGCCAATAAGAACGCTTAAATTATCAAACCAGCAGATGGTTTAAAGATTTCAAGCCACAAATTTGGCAAACCTGTCCTTATCAGACACTTTAGGATGAATGAATTGTGCACACCACCCAGACAGTTGCAATAAAGCAAAAGTGGGCTGTTTGTTTTACTTACCAGTTACCTGATTACTTTACAGTGTGACTGTTATATTCGTCACAGCAAGGTGTTGTCTAATGAACGAGCTTCTAAATGTAACCCAGGCACAAGAGCAACTTCAGAACGACCATCTATATGGAATCTTAATGACCCGACGTGTGAAGGATTTCTTTTCCGAATTTTAACCGCAGCGCAAACACTTACATCTCAACACATCCAAGATGAGATCCATATCAGTGGTAAGGACCTTAATTCCTTCCATGCTGGCAATAGTCCAAATTGGCACAAACTGGTCGCTGTCCATTTGAGAAATCAGGTAAAGATCCTTCGATAAGTTCTCCCTGTTGGATGGAGAGAAAGACGCTGAAATGCACACACTCAGCCACCCAGCGAGAACTGACTGCAAAGCCTTTATAAAAAAAAATAAAAAATAAAAAAAGCTGCCCCCGTACCTGCTGAAGCAGAATTCCAGCTCTTTTTTCAGAGACTCGCGCAAGCTTTCTGCAGAGAGAGGCTGATCTTCAGACAGTTTGGATTCTGTACAAGAGGGGGGGAACATGCAGATGAAGCAAAGAATTTGGCTATTATAGTCCAAAAACTGATAGCACACATCCATCACCTGACACAGAGCTTTTTAGAAAGTTTAATTGAATCAGTGCTTTACTGACCGCTGCATCCAGTCAGAGGGTTCGGGTCAGAGGGGTCCATGCCGTTGACCACGCCATCTGCTGCGGCTGGGGTGCTGTTGTCCATGAGAACTGGGAAGCCCGGTGTGTACGTTTTACAACCAGCGGACTCTGAGGGGGGGCAAAAATAAACGCACACACAGACGGTACAGTCAGTCTAAGACGTAGCGTCCATCATTCTCCAAGATAATATTTTACATTAAGTTATATTTCTGATAAACACTATAAAATTATAGTAGCAGTTACCTTCAGTTAAGTTTGGCTGGGACCAGGGGGAAGCCTCGGTGCCGTCCACAGGCGCCTCACTGGGTACAGCAGGCATCTCCTGCCACACTTTGGCGTTAGGGTTCAGACCCGCTCCCTTGGAGGTCACCTGAACACACACACACACACACACACACACAAAAACAAACAAAAAAACCCCAAGATGAGAACTTCTCCAAGCTATTGTTCACCCATTACCCCGGGGACATCAACAGCACATTTAAACCAATCAGCAGTCTATTTAGCTCCACCCACAGCCCTGATTCAGCTCACATGGGTAAGATGGGAACTCAAATTCAGCACTGGTACCTGGCATAACTGGCTTGTTGGTGGAAATGGTGACAAGAATGAGGAAAATAATAATAAGTAATAATAATAATAATAATAATAATAATAATAATAATAATAATAATAATGCACACGGCTCGGGAAAAACGAGATTAGCAAATCATTGAAAGTTTATTACATGTGCATAAAATGTAGTTTTGTGGCTTGGTTTGAGACAGTGCCGAGATGAAAAACGAATGCAAAGCAAATCATCTAACATTTGGGGGGGGGGGGGCAATAAACTGTAACTATTAAAAACAGAGCATCATCCTTCACCAGCAGTGAATGACTAGGTGGAGAACAGTCACATGGCACTGCTACTAAACTGATGGCGCAGATTACCGATTGCACAAGAGCCTCCTCAACGTTGGAGCCCATGCAGAGCTGGCTTATCCTGATTATTCACACTCGGAAGATAAAATAGTACACCAGCAACCAGATCGCCAGACAGCCATTCCCAGTGTTTCCCTTTATAATCCTGAATTCTACCATCACACTTCCCACAAGCTACAAAAATAATCACAGTTGCATGTGCCTCATGGAGTCTACAGAAGGCACCATTTATAGGCTCGCTTTTAAAAAGCAACTAATAACTGAATAGGGAGGGGTGGTCACATGGTCATAATTGGCACTATATTTATATGCCAGTTTATCAGCGACCACATTTTATCAGGTAACTACCATGAAGGTCACCTTACAGGTATACAGGTAGTGATATGTTGCTAGGTACCATGTGTCAGCCCTCTCTTCTCCAACCACCAAAGAACCAGTGCTGATTAGATTAGATGTGATTTCAATGGTGTGCCGGTGTTCGGGGGAAACGCTGCAACACTGCTGTGGCATGGCACGAGTGACTCCAGGTCATTGCCTGGGTTTGTAAAAACACATCCGTGTCATTGCTGGGACTTAACAAAAGCCGTGCTGCGGTTAAAAACCGACTGATTAAACACACCCTGCACGACAAATCTTAGGTTATAGTCTCCAACTGATAGGAGGACCAACATGATAGGCGTTTGCTTGGTCTGAAGACTCGAGTGCAGACCCAGAGCAATCTCCGAGTTTGTTTGAGGGGGCTAAATCGCAAGTGCATGTTTGCATTTAATATTTCCTTACGAAATTTAAAATGATCTGTTCGCTGTTGATCATTTCCCTTCCGTCCCGACACTTAAGAGGCAAAAGACTGAGCTTTCTGGATGCATGACATCACTGTGCATAAATTCTTGCAAACAAGAAACTAATCTCTTATAAGATCCCCCCCGACACACACACACTATGCAGACCAGCATATGCCTTTTTTTTTTTTTTTTTTTTTTTTTAAATTAACACTGACTTCAGAGTAGCACACTCACCAC
>JAQMCW010000015.1:4900707-4912609 GCA_030068335.1 Chrysichthys cranchii | reverse complement strand
CGCCGCGGGACCCCCCCTCGCGCGCGCATGTGTGCACGCGCATGCTCGTTGTATGGCATTAAAGCATATTTCCCGGGATCAAACCCCCCCACTAGTCGACCAATAAAATTGTCGTCGCCTAATTTTCATAGTCGATTACGTCGACTAATCGCGGCAGCACTAAAGCAAACCAATTCAATTGATTGCTGCAGTTTATCCAAATCACACGTCTCTTATGTGAATGCGTTAGAGGAAAGCAGCTCATCTGACCACAGACGAGCTACAGCACTAGCCTAAAAGGGGAGAGAGTTCACACAAAGACTTAGAAAATAAAATCATATTTACCCTTTCATGCCTGATTAGCAAACTAACATGGCTTGTTTTTTTTTTTTTTTAAAAAGTTAATGGAAACAGAAGTGCACTTGATCTCCCCACATCAAATTCACAATGTGCGTCATTTGTTCAGTCAGCAGAACTAGTCAAAATAAGGGAACATACAGCGCCACTATGAAACATGTAACGACTCCAAGATGGCTGATTTGAAGCTAGCAAGTAAACACTAATATCCAAGCATTAAAGTTTAATTAAGGGCGGCAGAGTTAACACTGTCGCCTTACAGCACTAAGGTTCGAACCTCCTGGGTGAATAAGGGGGTTTGCATGTTCTCCCTGCACCAATGTGAGTTTCCTCCAGGGGTGCCAGTTCGCTCCCACGGCCCACGCAGACAGGCAGATTAGGTCAAATGGCTACTCTAAATTGCCCACAGGTGTGAAGTGAATTTTTGCTCATCTCTGTGTAAACTCTGCGACAGATTGACGACCTGCCCAGGGTGTACCGGTCTCAGGCCTGAAGTCAGCTGAAATTGGATCCAGCTCCCTAGCGACCCTTATCCGATAAGGGATTTCGATAACGACAGAAGGATGGCTGAAACTTAAATATAGCTTATTAGGATACGTAAGCAAGAAATCTTATGTAACCGGACCAAACTATATTTGAATACCCCAGAATAATCCGAACTCTAATGTATGTGTCGTAAATATATCGAAACAGAATCAAATCCACACGACGTGCAGCAAAAACCCAGACCCAACACATCTACATTTTACGCCCCTCAGCTTAAAATACAGGAAAAAAAAAAAAAATGGTGCCATTACGCTTCAAAGTGTGCAACAATGCCAGAAACTAGTCATAGTACTAACTCGGGATAAAGCACTAAAAAAAAAAAAAAAAAAAAAAAAAATTTCACTAAAGCCCTCGAAGACCGTAAGATTTTCATTGTTACAGTTAACCTGATAAAGAAAAAATCAGATTAACAAATTGAGTCACGTGAACAGTGTTGCACACTTCTGAAAACTGAAAAGCTCAATTCAAAGCCATCTGGGAATGAACCTCAGGTTGAAACAGAGGCTATTATCTGCCTCCATTTCTCCACAACACGACATACCCACCAAGGCCATCCAGCATGACCTTTAAATTAAAGAGGAAGCTGATGTTCCAGACATTTATTCATCTAGCGTGCCGCATTATATTCAAGTCACATTGCCCTTGGTGCGATCTGCTTGCTTCAGACAAGAACGCAAGTTTACTTCAAATATTAAAACTGTTTTTCTGTAGTGTTCACGCAGCGTCACTCACACTCGGTCATAAACGGTTGAACAGTTCAAACTCAAACAGGAAATTATTCGTGTTTTTAACCACAGTGATCTGGCACAGTTTGTAGCTATTTCTGAACAAGCACATAAAAAAAATAATAAAAATCTCAACTGGGTTAGGATCATTTCCTTTCCGCTACTCTATCAAGATTAGCACTTTAGATTGCTGCTACACACCAAGATCGCCACTTGCTCACAAGTCACTAGTTGGCTGTGCGTGCTTCCATCATGAGGAGTTTCATTTCTGCTTCATGGAATGCAAATTGAAAAGAAAGCTTTAAACCTATGGACGAGTGAAAGACAAACACCTTGAATGTTAACCGTGAAACTCAGCTTACGCCATGAACTTGCACTTCGAAATCATCAATGACCCAGCATAAGAAATAAACCATTTGAAAAGTATGGATCGTGAAATGAATCTAACCAGCAATTAGGTCTGGGAACTGAACCTCAGTTCCAAATCAGACGTTAATCAAAACTGCCAAGTATCCAGGTACCTGCTTTTAAAAAAAAAAAAAAAAAAACTACTCATTTTAGTTCTGTTTATCGGTTCCCAATTGCAATAACCCTTTATTAGTGAAACAAAGGTCACATATCTGGAATGACATACATAGCCATTTTCCAGGACCAGTCTCCATGACCGTCACGCATCAATGCAACAAAGCGTCCATTCGTTTAGATACAAGCTAGCATGCAGGGCTAATGTGTCATTTTTTTTTTCTTTTAAATCAAATCAAAACAGGGACTGGATGACAAAAATTGGATTCAATAAAATTCATACGTCATCCAACCCTACTGGCTATTAACAAAAAATGCTTGGTTTGGAGCTAAATTACAGGTGATAGAAATGTTCATGCATGTTTTTATGCATAATAGAAAAACTAAGTGTTTTGGGTGGATGCCATATATCTAGGGCTTTGCAATATGATCAAAAGCTCAAATCCTGATACAGGTCGGTTCATACCGAGATAACGATACACATCACAATACTGCACCTTTTATATACATTCACCTCTAAGCCATTAGAGGGAGTTGGGGGCACATATCAAATACACCTTCCAAATGACAAAAAAATTGCTGTAAATAATGTGATTTGCAGCACAACAAAAACAGAGAAGGCGTCCAATGACACACGCGTCGATTGCGATACAAATTTAAGATGATCTGAATCAATGGAATTGATAGGGCGACGCAACAGAGCTCTAATGTCACGAAAAACACACAATCAATCAGATCTAAAAAAAAAGGACAGAGCTTTTGTGATCATTTAAACAGATTTACCAAGAAATCAGAGCGATCTTTTTAAACGACTGACGAAAGCTAAAGGAAAGGACAGTTGTAGCTCAGTGGTTAAGACGTTGGACTATTGATCGGAAGGTCATGAGTTCAAATCCCCACACTGCCAAGCTGCCTCTGCTGGGCCCTTGAACAAGCCCTCGACTGCTATAATAAATAAGATAGACATAAGTCGCTCTGGATAAGAGCGTTTGCCAAATGACACTAACGTAATGCAATGCAAACAAACGGAGGAAGTTTTATGTGCAAGCTTTTTTCATATTTAAGAAAAGTAATATTTTAGTTAATGGGTTGTATTTTACTCCTAGCTTTACAAATACCTGTAAATAATGGTTGGGTATTAAGAAAATTAAACAAAAGTATATTAATTTAATTAAAAAAAAAATTTTTTGGTCATAATTTGAGCCATGACCCCGATGTTGCAAATCGAGTCGTGAATCTGGGCAATTTGTTACATGCTTACACGACAACAGAAGGAAATGACAGACGACCCCCCCATACATATCATATCGCACAGCAATACATAAATCATTTAAAAAGTCTCATTTCTGTTCAATCAAATGCTTTCGATCCTCAAGCTAGCACATGTCCCCAATCGTCTCTTTTCACCCCTCACAATATTTCAACGCACACATATTGGCCAGTACTCTGATAAGCCATAATTGACATACGAGCTGAAGAACAAGTCTACGCTGATGTCTTTTGTAAAGGCATCTACTAGCGCAGCAAGGATTTGTACAAAGATACAAAATTAATTAGCACAAGTACAACCAGTAACTTACAGGGTTTAACCACAACCTTGAGGAGCATCAGGTTTAATCATGGCTGTATGTAGAGCAAACAAAAACTACTTTGCAAAAGCAGATAAGGAGGGTACATTTTCTTATACTTTATTTTGTCCTCTGGTTGTTAAACCTTCTTATCCACCAGGAAACCAGCACAAACATGGAATCTGCTCGTCTCTGGGGCTACAGTCAACATTTACTTTCAGTCTCTTTTAACAGAGAGGATTAGTATTTGCACCCAACCTGTTCTTTTGATTCAAAAAGGTAAAAAAAAAAAAAACCCAGCAATTCACAATGAGAGTAACAAGTAATTAACTAGAATTCAGTCAAAGTGCGCTGATGTAATTTACCACAAATCCCCTTGTATACACACTGTTGCCTCACACACAGCTTATACCTGAAGCCACATAATGCCAGTGGAGTCATTCATGTACATCCTTCTCTATACCATGCTACACCACGCCTCCAGCTTTGTGTCTGACCCAGCCAACAATTTCAGCGTTTCACTGGTCACATGCAGCATATGTTCAACAGGGATACGTTGCTAGTTAATGATTAGACTATAGGCAAATAAACAAACAAACAAACAGATCCCAATTAGATTTTGCATGATATGATGTTATTAGTGCCTCACCGCTCCCCATATTTCTAAACACACGTGAGAGCAAGCTGAATTGAAAAGTAGGCTGCATTTAAAAATCCAAACTTTTGACGAACATCTGAGGTCTGAGGCTGTCTCTGTGAAAAGTATTTCACAAGACCAAACCAACTACAACAAAAATACTGTCAATAAACCAATGAACACATTTACAAAATTTCAGCCAAATTGGTTTTCATTAGAGTAGTAACAACCATGGCTTCGTTAGGACATTTACAGGTCTTAGAAGCAGAGTGTAAGTACAGAGACAGCTTGATGGGTCAAAAAAAAAACAAAAAAAAAAAAAACTAATTTCCACAGATCACTGTTTTTGTTTTCATTTATTTCTTTATTGACCCTTTACATTCTGGCTACTAAAGTGAGGACACAGCTTATTTAAAAAGCTGACGACAGAAACAGAAATGAACAGAAGTGGTACGTGCTTATTACCCCCTCGCTTCAAGCTCAAAACTGATTTCTCATGAAGTTCCTCTCAATATTTCTTCCCCGTGTTGTCTCAGGGAATTGTTTTTTTTTCTTGCCAGTGTGGCCTCAGGCTTGCTCGTAACTTATCGCTCTGTACCTACATTTATATTCAGATTTCTGTTGAACTGCTCTGTGACCATGTCTATTGTTAAAAAGTTCTGTATTAATTAAAATTGGATTAAATTATGGACTGGACACGACACTTGCATGAATTCCTGGTGCACATTTGCTAATCTGAATTAAATTAGTGTATATACACACACACACACACAGCTGGATTGTCTATCAACACATTACAACATTAGAACAGAGTCAGCCAATTTAAGCCTGCATTAGGTAAGATTAGTTTTTGGGGTTTTTTTCTATAAAGATTAGGTGGGTTTGGCATTTGACTGATTCACGTCCAGGTTCACGAAACTAACTCATCAGCCAAGGACCTGGCTTAATGATTTTTTTTTTGATTTTTTTTTTTATAAAGCATGCGCTTTTCATATCTTATGTTTTTTTTGTACAAGAAAGGATTTTTAAAATCACAGTCTGCACCTTTAAATACCTCCCAGTCTTTATTTAATGAGTCTGAGTATTAAGTTCATGCACACCGGAGTAATTACTAAGTATATAACCTGAGATACTCCAGGCAACACTAGTCCTGATGTTAACCCATTAAGGATTTAAGAGACCCGGTGACCTGGACGTCTGTCTCTCAGCTGCTCCGTTTAAAAAAAAAAAAAAAACAACAACAATTTTTTAAAAGCAGAAGTCCAGATTCATGAAGCATCTTCTCGTGATTATTTTACACTGTGTCCAACTGTGTACTCAGGCCCAAGGCTACTGATCCCCCACATCAGGGTTGGACTCCACGAAGGCAAACTGCATGCGGTGCGAGTCAGGACTAATTAACTTAGAGAGGGGGGGAAAGGGGGGGGGGGGGGTGATCAGCCTGGTTTTTCAGCACAGCTCCAGCTTGTGATGCTGAAATATTTAGTAGCCGGCACATGTCACATGGCCGTGGGGGCGCAATTGTCAGAGGCCCGAAAAAATAAATAAATAAATTTAAAAAAAAAAAAAAGCCTCCTCAGCTCCTCCTCCATAACAAGTCGCTTCAAAAACAGCTGTTGCACCCGATCACCTTTTAACCACGGTATTAGATGCATTTCAAGACTTCCCAGTGCCTTCAATCCAAGTTGAAATAACCGGTGTTTGGGGAGGGGGGGGGAATAAAATCATTCCCTGGATGCGTTTTAGAAAATACAAACAAAAACAAACAAACCAACCTCAGGCCTGGTCACAACGCAACCTGTCTCAATAATAAGTGTATAAATACATCCATCATACATAAACATCCTGCAGTACAGGCCAGGCTTTGATACACTTACTAATAAAAACGACTGCCCTGGAGTGTTTCACGGGTTTACATTAGATTAGAGCTCGTCGAGGAGACCCGTGTGTCATATGACTGACTCAGGAAAGCCATATTAGCATCTCACACTCAGGCCTTTAATGATGGCCGACCTGACATTAGCCTGCTAGCTAGCTCACTCACAAGCGAAATTACTGCAAATAACGATGACTGGGCGATTTGGCCAGTCACAGAAACACCGAGCCTCACACACACACACCCCGACAGAGAGGCTGCAGTTAGTTACCGTGAATGAAACAGCTTGGCGATCAGACTGCTAGCGTTTTAATTCATTGAACAGACGCATGAAAGTGTGCACGAGCGACACGTTTGATGTCCGGCGTCTCACGTAAAAGCGTGAACTTCACGCGCTCGTGAGGTGATTTCATCCGAGGTGTAAAAAGTTGTGAGGCTACAGTCAGAAAACAAACAAACTAACTAACTAACATATATATACACACACATACATATGAGTCATCGATAGTCAGGCTAGCGAGCAAGACCCCTCACTGCCGAACACGACTAGCGAGAGCCGCCTTGACACCACGAGCAGCGGCCATTGAGCTAGCAGTGCGCGCTAGGCGGGTTAGCAAGGCAGCCGAAATTAACACCTGGCCTTATTTAGCTCGGCTGCTAACTTGGCTAAGCGTCGCGCGGGGCAGTTTGTACGCAAGCTTTTTTTAAATGCTCATCTATCATACGGGGGTGAAGGCTACGACGACGACGACGAAGAAGGGCTAGCATTACAGAAATGAAATGTCACAGGCCCTGACTTACCATACTGCCCGACTCTGCAGCCCCGACCTCCTCACGGGCTCTGGGTCCCGGCTCAGCCTCCCCGCGGGCTTTCAGTCCCGGCTCGGCCTCCTCCTGCAGCGGCTCTCCGCCCTGGTCTGAATTCATCGGCCGCTCCTGGCGTCACTACTTCTCCTCCGTCCTTCTCTCTCCGGCCTCTCCCACGTGTGTTACCGCTTTCTCCCTTTCTCCGTCTCTCTATAATCAGCTAACTAACTTACTAACTAAGGATTACAACCAGCCAATATATATGTGCGCGTGTGTGTGTATATATATATATTGCACTCTGCGATCTACCCGGAGACTTTACCTGCTTTTCCTTATTCAGCTAGCTAGTTCTGAGACATATGCTAGCTCGCTACCTGGCTAGCTAAGACTAGGAGCCACTGTACGGGCTAGCCGTCTTGCTAGCTAGCTAGCTAGCTGACTATCAATGCATCAATAATATGAAGCAAGCTCAGACTGGTTGTGAAACGGACGACGACGGCAAGCGCGGAAAAGCTCAGAGTTTGATTCTAAGCGGTCTTTGTGGGAAACAAGACAAGTGCCGATGCCGTGCGGTGCATTCCGAAAACGGGCAACCCGAAGCGGACACGCAGGGGACACGCACTTTGCCTACGAGTGGGCAGACATTAATGCGATCCGCCGCCGTCCCGACTTCCACCGCGACCTCTTGATGCCCTCTGAAGCCTCTTTTTAACTTCCGGTTAACAGCGACCGTTTTTAGGAAAGGTCCAACCCAAAATGATGACATGTACCCTACGTAGGTGCACTACACAGCACGGGAGCGAATGGCTTGTACGCGCTGTGTGTAGTGCACTACATGTATTTGTATATTTACATGCATTTGATCGTCTTCCTTTAACAAAAATGGCTGTCAGAAACGTTTCCTAAAATAAAAGTAGCAGTAATGCTATCATCTCAGCGCATTTTGGGTTGGTTGGTTGGTTGGTTGGTTATTTATTTATTTATTTATTTATTTATTTGCTTATTAATTATTTATTTTTATGAACAGTCATGAACAGTTTGTGTAAATCATTCCAAAATAACTGATTGAATTTATGTGACTTTATTTAAAAAAAACAAACAAACAAACAAACAAACAAAAACAAAAGTGTATATATATTTCTTTAAAAATAAATTTTATGAAGTTGGACCATTGACAAAGGGTGAACGGTTAACAAGTCCTTATTCAAGATATGAAGTGTTTAAATAGATTATGTAGCACTGCAATAAAACATTTAAATGACCAATAAACTCGGTCTTTCTCTGACAGTCATAAAAATCTGGCCTACTCGCACAGCAGGCATCAGAAATTAATCTTCACCACATGAATCACTTCTTAATCCAGGCATTACATCTGAAAGCCTCAGGTACAGCCTTTACAGAAAACCCATGTTAATAACCTTATACTATAAGTTATAGTGCTCGGAAATTGAAGACTCCAATATCTATTTGATATTTGTGACTCTTTTGACCTTTCTTGACCATTATAGCATATTATTTTAAATTGAATAAAATTTATGAGCTGTATGTAGCTTATATTTCATTAATAATAATAATCATCATCATCATCATCATCATCATCATCTTGTGGAACCAAATGATGCTGCGATGCAGCAGTGCTTTAGCCCTTTATTTTGTTCCAGCTCTCTCACCTCTCACCGCTGTCCGCCTGTGACATCAGCACAGCAGAAAACGGGTACTTTTTCAGAGGGATAACAAAAGTACAGCATTACCCAACAAATTACCAGCAGAACCTAAATTACGTAGTGTGCCTTGTATCTTGTGCAACATTTGAAAACATACATATCATAAGTGTCGTGTCCTCTGTCAGTGAATAAAATTGCATAATTCCCTCAAGGTTACTCCTGTGGCAGCTTGGCAGCACTGGGATTTGAACACAAGCTTCCAGACAGGAGCACAGAACCATAATCACCAAGCTCCAACTGTGCAATCAAACCAGCAAATTCTTCCTCCATCTCTATCTATTGCTTAAATCTACTCACAGAGAATTATACAAGGTATAAACAATACATACAAGATTATGGTTTTGGATGTCTACTTTAATTGATCTTTCACAAACTGCTAACGACATAGGTCCTGTTATGAATATAACAGCACAGAAAAAGAAAGGGGGAAGCCAAACATAAGGAAAAGACCAACACAACTGTAGAGATTACGGACAGATGACACAGGAAATAAGTTTTATTTCTATATTAGTTCTTTTGATAACAATTTACAATAAGGGATACATATTAATAATATATGCTGTTGGTAAATCATTGATTCTTCATCACTGAATTATATATTAGTCAACTGTTCATTATGTATTACTTAGTATCAAATCCAATATCAGGTCTTTAGTAATAGGTTACTGAGTTAGTTAGATTTGATCATTACCTAATTGTTTACTCACTAACCACCACCAGCCAGATCATATAAAGTCATTGAACTTAATGAGGTAATGTCAGTGAGCATATAACTGGGTAAATGCTGAAAAACTAAACTATCAGTTGACAGCATATGATGTAACACTTTAATCAATACTTCATTTATTACATAGCAGTAATAAACATTTAATGAATAGTTTACTAATTTGTCAATTGTGCCTTATTAATGACTTATTACACAGTACAATGCATCACGATGCAACCAGATAATGTACTTTGTACTTCTCCATTCTCAGCCTTTATAACATTTTACCAGACAGTGAGACTGGAGCTCTCTTGCTGATAACATGCTCCATATGAGCATGCTCCGAGGTGTCCAAATTTATCTTGTACTTGGCCAAGATCTTCAGAATGGGCCTCAACTTCAGCCACCACTGATCCATTGGAATACGGTGGCTAAACAGGAGAGGAAGTAAGACAGAGAGAGAAAGACAGAGAAAGAGAGAGAAAGGGGAAATATAAACGTCTGCATGTAGGACAAGTGGGTAGACGGTGCTTACCAGGGTACCACAAGTAAAGCATTTGGCATTTTATGGTTCACTGTTGAAGGCATGCTTTGGTATAACATAGAACGCTGGATTCTTACTCAAAATCAGTCTGCTCCTTGAGCTCCCCCAAGGCCTGGAGCATCAGTCCTCTCCTTTTCATGCCTAATACACATGCTGAGTCCGGGGTGTTGGCAAAAATGCGCCCTGCACAGAAGGGAGTGTTGATGTGGTCAAATCAGGGAAGGACATAGAACACATTCCTGAGAACATTAGGAATCTGTGCATAGGTATAAAGCTTATTCCTTATTGTGAATCAGACAGGGACTGTTCGGTGCCAACAAGCTCACTCAATCTAACCCCAAGGTCCTTTACTGAGCATGATTCTTTTATCATGTAGTAATTATTTATTAACAGTGATTTAGAAAAGCTTGATCATTAAGGGTTTACGGGCAGTACAAGGAAAAACAAAAAGTCAATAAGAAACGATAAAGGGCGTTCCTTAATTTGATCAGTAACTCCACAAGGGCACTTTAAGCTCCCTTCACTGATCATAAACACTCCCGGGTGTGGATTAGGGCTATGAATGGACAGTGATTGCATTTCAGCGTAGAACGACCACAATGCATTGATTAAAAGACAAATATAATGCATCAGCAATCACATTCACTTCTTATACTATATCAGGGATGAAGTGCTTAAAAAAACCAAAACCCTGCTGATGGTTTTTAACTAAAGAGTTCAATCAACATAAGCTAATCAGTGAAGCATTTGCTTTTCAATGTGGCATGCTGTCACAGTTTTCTCCCGGGGTGATTGCTTTTCTATTCGGCATGGGCGCTTCTTCATAAACAAAAATGGGGCGGAAATGTTATTGGAGGCAAAGTCTTGACATTTAAAAGTTTAAGTTTTAAATTTCTAAACCAATTCTACATCAAATGAAGGTGGAACCTTGTGAAAGTCGACGTGACCGATGAGAACGATACAGTTCTATAGATGTAAGACAGGATAACTCTCACCAAATAAGGCACCATGTATTTTTGTGTCACGTGTGGAGAACAGATAACATACAAAAATGGTTCAGATAAACATCCATTTTGAAAACTCAAGACTACGTTCAGAGACGTCTCTGGAAGTTAAAATTGCACAAGCTAAAAACTGGAAGGGGTTTTAAAGGAAAAGCCTGTGGGAATGCTGTTGTTTGCGCTCGTTTTCACTTCAGTTCACCGCCATGTTTTTAAAAGACTGATCTCTATCGACCTAATCATCTATTGACTCTAAAACAAACTGAACTGATTCAGTTTAGTGACACCAATTTAGAGATAAACATGAACGCTCCATAGTATAGCAAAAGAATATGAAGATAAGAACTCTATAAAAAACACTCAACTATTAGATTTTGGATATTACTCTCACCGTGTCTGTAACACTCCTTCAACTTCTCAGTTAGCCAGAGAACAGCCTTAGCGCCCATCTTAGTGGCAAAGTTTCTGTCAAATGGAGTGGGAGTACCACCCTAGAGACAAATCAGTTTCAAGTAAAAACATAAAAAGCATCTGAGAGAATGCTGGTCAGAGAAGGTTGTTTATCACACACCTGCTGCATGTGTCCAAGGACATTCTTACGGCAATCAAAGATGCCCTTTCCCTCTTCTGAGTACAGGTTGAAGATAAAGTCAGTTGAGTAGTTGGCGTTACAGTTCTCATTTCTTAAAAAACAAAAAATGACAAAACATTTATCCAAAAAAGTACCTTATTAAAATTACATCACAGTGTTGTTGAATTCTCAGAAGCTGTTATTTGTAAATCAATAAAAATAAATAAATACATAAAAGCTGACGTACATACACTACCGTTCGAAAGTTTGGGGTCACTTTGAAATGTCCTTATTTTTGAAAGAAAAACACAGTTTGTTTCAATGAAGATAACGTTAAAC
>JAQMCW010000015.1:4882190-4894755 GCA_030068335.1 Chrysichthys cranchii | reverse complement strand
TAAATAAAAGTGTGACTGTTCATGGAAGACACAAAATTGTCTGGGTGACCCCAAACTTTTGAACGGTAGTGTATATACACCGTAACTATAGTCTTAGAAAAAAGGGAAAAGTGTTCTTTAAGTATTCTTTGGATGGTCATTGGTTAGAACCTTGCTAAAGGAGCTCTAATTGGAACCTTTTACTGAACAGGAAACCCTGAATTGCAGGTATTCACAAAAAAAAAAAACCCAAAAAAAACCTTGGATTTTTTTTTATTTAATTAAAAAAAATTTTTATGAAGGACATACGAAAAAAAAAAAAACACTATAGGGAAACATTCATCCAAATTTGTCTCCACCTAAAACCTTGGAGATATATTCAAACAACTACAATATATTTATCACTCTTGTTGCCATAACACGGAGTTTTTTGCATCTACATGACCTACAAAATCTAAAAGTCTACTAAATTGGCAAATAATTATGATCATAGTTAATTTGGGTTAGCTATGATTGCTTATTCTAAAATATAAGTATGTGTTTGTGTGTGTGTGTGTGTGTGTGTGTGTGTGTGTGTGCTGGATTCTTACATCCACCAGTCTCCTGCACAAGTGTTCTTCCCAGCCATCATCTGGGGGCATCTCGGGAATAAACACCCAGTCAGCACCACATGCCAATGCAGTAACCAGGGCTAGGTAACTGAGACAAACACACCAACACAACACACAGTGATTAAGGGTCATTTTCTTCTTGTCACATCACAGTGAAGATCATCAACTCATTACTTTCTGTGCTCTTACCCACAATGCCTTCCCATGACCTCCAGAATGAAAGCACGCTGGTGACTATGGACCAAACAAACAATTACAGTCACAAAAAAACCCCCAGCAACTCAGATGATGAAGACATCGACGTAACTGAAAAGCAGAACATAAATGGAGACAGTGGTCATTTTTCCTTAGAGCTGCACATAGCCTACCTTTGAGCTGTAGTGGTGATGCTGTCCACCACCTCCATGATACGATGAAGAGCGGAGTCTGTGCCGATGGTCATGTCTGTCCCACAGAAGTCATTATCGATGGATCCAACCATGCCCACGATGTTAAGATGAGATGATGACTGGGCTTCCTCTTTAGTGATCTTGCCTGAAGGAGAATCTGATGTGAGCTTTCTATGGCCTTCACATGCATACCACCATAGTACTTGCGATAGAATGCATAAGTATTCACCCCCTTTTAACTTTTCCATATTTTTTCGTGTTACATCCAAGAACTGAAATGGACTTAACTGGGATTATATGCAATGAATCTTCCAATAGTTATGAATAATAATAAGCATATTTATATGAACCATAATCATGAGTTGACCTATTGAAGTAGGGCTAAAAAAATATATATATATATCGTTCGCAAAATTATTCACAATATAAATATATTTTTAAATGTAAAAGTTGTGATTGCATAAGTATTTGCACCCTGAAACTGTGAAAGTCCACTAAATTAGTTCTGGTGCCACCAGCTATTACCAAAAGTCACATGATAAGTTAAATGGAGTTCATCTGCGTGCAATTAAAGCATCACAAGATCTCAATATACATACACCTATTCTGTGATGAATCAAGAATTAGTTGGGAATTGGCAAATGACCAACTTGGGAGAAAATCAGGGTAAAAAAAAAAGAAAAAAAAAAAAGACAAGGACAAACTTCTGGTACAGTGTAATTCAGAGCTTGGTTATAAAAATGTTCCAAACTTTGAACATCCTATTAAGCACCGTTAAATCCATCCATCCATCTCCAAGCCACATTATCCTATTAAGGGTCGCGGGGGGCACTGGAGCCAATCGCAGCTGACTTTGGGCAAGAGGTGGGGGACACCCTGGGCAGGTCGCCAGTCCGCCGCAGGGCAACACACAAAGACAGACAACCATTCGCACTCACATTCACACCTACGGGTGATTTAGGGTAGCCAATCAGCCTAATGTGCATGTCTTTGGACTGTGAGAGGAAATCAGAGTACCTGAAGGACACCCACATGGACACAGGGAGGACATGCAAACTCCATGCAGAAAGGTGCCAAGCCGACCCGGGGATCAAACCCAGAACCTTCTTCCTGTGAGGCGACAGTGCTAACCACCACACCACCGTGCCGCCGGACACCATTAAATCAATTATTAAAACATAACTCTGCAGTTCTGTAACAAACTGTAGGGAAATCATGTTCCACTTTACTTGCAAACAGGTGGGTTTCACACCAACAAGGGTGAATATTTATGCAATGACTTCAATATTATGGGCTAGGCTGTATAGATTCATGATATATAATCCCACTTAACTTTCTGTCAGTTCCAGGATATAGTGTTATAATATATGGAAAAGTTCAAGGTGTAAATACTTATGCAAGGTACTGTAAACCTACAACCTGTGCTCTGTGCAGAAGGACTTTGGAGACTCACCTGTACTGACCAGTTGCCCCAACAATTCACTCCACTCTGTGCGAAACTGATTGGCTCCAGTCAAACTCCCATCTCCACCAATGACACACAGGTTAGTGATGCCCCTTTTGACCAGGTTGTGCGCAGCCTTGAGGCGGCCCTCCTTTGTCTGGAAATCCTTACAGCGGGCACTGCCGATGACTGTGCCCCCCTAAAGAGCATCCATGTACGTGGATGGATTAATTTTTACAAATTAAATTATTTTTAAAAAATGCTGTTATATGAAGATAGTGACTCACCAACTGGAGCATCATGGACACGCTCTCCCATGTAGCTGGGCGAATATTATCACCCCCATCAACCAGGCCCTGGTAGCCCTGCAACACATTTGAGACCCAACTGAGATCAAATAATCGTACATTTTAACATTAGAAGCCTTGGAAATGTTGAGGTTGCTTTAATTAACCCATCACTTCTTTTCCTCATAAACATCACTACCAGTTGTAATCCATGTTACATGTATTATGTGTACGTGTTATATGTTGCATGTATTCCTGACCTCATGAACGAAGAAGACTTTAGCTCCCGTGTATAGGCCGACTCTAACTGTAGCCCTCACTGCAGCATTCATTCCTGAAACAGACAGAAAGTGTGAGCTTTACAGAGAATATTCATCGACGGAGCGATGATTTCAGATCCCATTACCAACTACTACTAAAAATCAAGAAGAAAGTTCATGATGTAAATAAATACATGAACATCCATGATGTGAAAGAAATATATGACAACACATCATTGGCCAGTAAGTATGCCTTTTATATTTTTCATATTTTTATTCGTTGGGAATGTGGGTTTTTTTTCTGGGTTCGGTACAACCACAGTCGTTCAGTTGTTGTTGCATTGGAAATGCTAAAGCACACCAAATGACAAATGATTTTGCATTTATTTGACAATTTAACATTATTGCAGTATGAGATCAAATATATTTAACTATATTTACAATATAGTTTTCTTAGAAACCCATGAAATCATGCTGCAGCAGTGTAATGTGTAAAATGTGATGCAGATAGAGGTCAAGAGTGTCAGAAGAGAGAAAATGGTTGTTGCTTTGATTGTTGGTGCCAGACACTTGTTTGAATATTTCACAAACTGCTAAATGCTTGGGATTTTCATGCAAAACTGGATCTAGCGTTAATACAGAATGGTGTGAAAAATGATCAAACAAACAAACAAAAACCCCCTCAGCACTTCTGCCTTGTTGATGAGAAATAAGAGGAGAATGCTTGGAGTTAACAGGAAGGCTACAGTAACTCAAATAGCCACACTTCACAACTGTGGTGAGCAGAAAAGCATCTCAGAATGCACAACGTGTTGAATCTTGAGACGGATGGGCTATAACAGCAAAAGACCACATCAGATTTCACACTGATCAGCCAAGAACAAGGGAATCTGGGTCTGCAAGGGGCACAGATTCACTGAAACTGGAGCGTCTGATTGGATCTACTGTATGCATGGTGTACAGGAGTCTTTAATAAAATGGACAGCAAGTGCATTTCCATGTACATATCGTGCAACAGATTCCATTTCTTCAAGGAGTTTAATTATCTAAAGCATTCTGGAAAATTTTCGATGATGAATCTGTGGAGACATGAACATGACACGCTTAAGGAGGGGGAGTTATGGGATCACTTAATCCTTCTTCGATATCTCCTTCAAAGTCTGCATAGGCCAGGAAGCATGGGCCCTGTTGTGTTAAAGGTGACGCAGCTTCTCCAATTTCAGAAGTCAACAGCTGCTGATCCAGTGTTCCCATTACAACTTTGTGTCATTCCAGAAAAAGGTCATGGAAGCTAAAATAAGCATCGTACCACAGAGAGTCTGAGATGCAGGACAAGAGAAGCTAAAGGCTAACTTTAAAGGTTATAGAGCACTGAAAGTAATAGCGACAAGCTGTGGCTGATCATAAGACTGCTTAGAATCATAGGACAGGAGTAATTTGGTACTTGTCCCATGATCATAAGCAGTAATTTGTTCTAGACGGTATCAACAAACTGAACCAAGTACAACAACAAAAAATATGGAAATGCATGTGGGTGACGCATATGGAGGGAAAATTCTAATAAGACAGCAAATACAATCAATATTACAATATAGTGGATTTGTCATTTTTCATCAGTAGGCTTTTGCAAAAAATCTGCAGAAAAATCTTTCTTTCTTTCTTTTTTTTTTACATTTTAAAACATAGTTTTTCAAAACCTTTAGAGGTTAACTGTTTGCATTATTTCCTTAGTCAGCATAAGACATGTCTAACCACAGCTCTTCAATTAGCTGCTGTTAATGACAGGTGCGCTTTCACTGGAAAGAGCACAGAGGAACGACTACACCCCCTGTCTTTACTGCTACTATAGTCCATTCTTGTGCCTTCACCTACCTTGAGCATCACCTCCTGATGTCAGGATGGCAATTGCCCTTCCCACACCCAATTTGGTGGGGTCCAGTCCTGATGCCTGTGTCTGGGACATGGTTAAAAGCCGATCCAGAGAGTTGAGCGGCCAGGGAAAGACAGGGTGAACCTGATAGTTATGCTTCTTCCCCAGGAGAAGACTCTAGTGGAGGGAAGTTTTTATAGGACAGCTTTCTACCCCTTACCCCCTCCCCTTACACATACAAACACACACCCCCATCCTGCGCAACTAAATATAAGTGAGGCATTGCTGCCTTCATGCTAGATATCCACTGCTGAATAAATCAACAGACATGTGATCAGAATGAAGGTCTGAACAACATATGATCTACTTCATGTCACATTAAAAAAAGGTCAAAGGTCATGCAGCTTAAAGGCATACACTATTTTAAAAAGAACATTACTACATTTCCATTTAGTAAAAGTAGTCATTCGTTTGGAAAAAACAAAACGTCGTGAGGTGCCAGGTACAGCTCTCAGAAGTGTTTAAACACAAATCATGTCGAAATAGTTGTAAAATATTTCAGCGCTCGAACGTCATCATTATGCGTCACTAACGTTCCCAGTATACTCTAGCCTATTGTTTTGTTTACACAGTATAGCTTAATTTATTTTGTTTACACAGCTGTAGAGATGTATTTAAATGATTATATTAGTTATATATTATGAGTTAATTTATTTTTTATTATTATACACGAAGGAGAATGAAGAGCAACTTGCCTTAGCACGCTTTCTTTGGAAATTCATGGGATGTTGGCTCAGTATGGAGGACACAGCATCATCATGCACGTGCTATAAGATGGTGGGGGGCTTTAGATGCTCAAGCATCTGCCCCTTTGCCCCCTCAATAGCCAGAGTGCACTTTTTTTGTCAGAGCATTGTTTGCCTGCACATATAAATAAGAGTTGGACTAACAAATAATATTTATATTACAATTTAAAATATGGGCGGAACCTTTTTTTGAATGAATGGCCTGTCAGCCAATAGAAATGCCCAACCAATAGCAACCGGCGGAGACAAGCCAATTCAACAATAACTTTTTTGTTCGCTATAATGGCAGTTTACATTAAAATCTGGATTCTTATAATAAGTAAAACAAGTGCATTTCGTGCAGAGATGGCTACTTTGTGAGATTAATTCGTGTTTCAAAGCAGTCGGTAATTTGTGCATTAGCATAGCAACCAATTGGCAATATATTTAGGCTAATTAGCTCTCTGATTGGTTTGCTAGTTTGAACAGCACGTGTCCAAATGCGTGATGAAATGTGTTCTGTAACAATATCTGTCAGCTTCTATTTATTTATTTATTTATTTATTTATTTATTTACTTATTTATTTACTTATTTATTTCCTTCCTTCCTTCCTTCCTTCCTTCCGTCCTTCCTTCCTTCCTTCCTTCTTTCCTTCCTTCCTGATACTTTTGCATTTGAGAGCAATAACAATTTCCCTAAATGAACCACAAACAAGTATAGAGTCTCATATGAAACAGCTTTTGCTTGTTAATGTTGGGAAACTAGGCATGTCTTCCTCCTAGTTCATGTTGAAATTTACAGTTTTGATTGTGCATGCCTCATTGTTCTGTATATTATTATTAATAGACAGTGCACATTCCTAAGGTCACAGCCTTACCCAAGTTATCTGGGACTGCTCTCTGTACAACAGTGCTTCCACCCCTAGCAGCCACTGACATAACATAGCAACTTTCAGGTACACCAGCTGATCATGTCCTTTAAGTGCTTGAGAGTAATCTGCAACTCTAAGAATAAAGGTTTAAGTAATAGTTAAATTTTGATCAAACTCTTTTAAGGTGTAATGATAAAGTAAGATGTGGTTAGTTATAGGATTCTATATTCTTTTTGAATATCGGTTGATGTGGTCGGCAGGTTACGCTGGAGATCTGGATCCATCTGCTTCTCTAAAGGTCTCTGGATGGCCCTGCATAGCATCATGATTCAACAAAATAGAATAGAAGGCCTTTATTGTCATTTATACATATACATTTTTACGCATACAATGAGATGAAAAGCAGCTCCTTGTTCAGTGCAACATGACATACTGTATATATAGAAAATAGAAAAATATATTAAAAAAATATAAAAACTATGTATAAAGTGTCCGTGTTCTTATTGCACATGAATGTATGTATAAAGTGTGAGAGTGTTATTATTGCACAGTGTCCGGATTATTGTACGGTTTGACAGTAATAATTTAATAAATAATAAAAGGTTTATGAGTGGGTAGAAATGGATTAAATCAGGAAGATCAGGTGTAACCGATGAAGGGCGTTTTGGTCACCCATGAACATCATGCACACAACAGCACCTTGACAGGCAGATGCCTTGATTTGAGAAGACTGACGGATAATGGTGTCTCAATTGGCTGGACGTTTGGATATCAGCTATGGATCCGTGTTTGCCATAATGAGCAAAGTGCATGGGCAAGATGAACTTAAACCTGCAATTCCCAGCAAAAGAAGAGGAACGATGTCCATAACAGTCTTGCAATGTGGAAAAGTGGCTATGTGGAAAAGTGATATGTTCATTTTCTCCAAGTTACTTCTGTTAAAGCTGTTAAATGTATTATATTCTTATATTATTTATTTTTATTGATTTTATTTGCATAGTATAGGTGCAGGTTGTAATTTAAAAATGTTTATATTGAGGTTGACAAATTAGTAACCTTGGCACTCAGGATAAGCAGGTTTCATGTCCGTCCAAATGATTACTTTTTTATTTGTAGTTGCCTGACTGACAACTAGATTTAACAACCAGAGAAAGAAAACAAACCTTGCTGCCAGTTTGGTGTGTATATTTCACATTGTAGGGATTCACCTCAATGTTATAATAGTGCAAAGTTTCAAATCTCACTGCATCAGCTGAGCAGCTGTCTGGCTGATGATAGGATGTTTTTTTTTTATTATTAGATGAGTTAATTAGCATGTATGGATGACAGATGATCTTTTTCAAAATCTGGAATATATAATAGCATTTTGTTAGTGTTGCCAATACAACATAGTAGAATTTTATCAGGAGAGGATCACAATTATGGCTACATGGTTGCAATTTTACTTAGTTTGTATTAATGCACTTAACTAGCTAAATAGTTCACTAATCCATCATTACTTCATGTTAGTTACCATTTTATCCTTGTCAGTTAGCTTTCTGGACAACCAAAACATGGCACTGGGCCACACATGGGAGCTTTTACTTGCCTGGTCGTAATGGATTTGTCCAAAGGTCAGTTTGTATACAGACCTTTAATAACCACAAAATCTTTTATTTACTATTTCCCGCTTGGAAATCAGCTTTACTCCTAGCGAGAGAAGTGCAACAACAACATTAAGTTTCTTAAGTGAGAAATTGAATAATTGACTGATGTTTAACAAGTCAAGGCCAGTTAGCACTGTATAAATAAATCTCATGCAACAAAACACCTTGAAGGTCTTGATATACATTTATTTTTAAATATAGCCATAAATGGATACAAAGATAATTGCCTGACCAAGAAATGAGCTAAAAAAAAATAAAATAAAAACAGGCAGATTTGCTTTCACAAAGTAACAATCTGATTTTCTTCTGCCTTTCGGGACGATGCTCGGCGACCCGAGTCAGTGAGTGAACAAGCGCTGAAAGCTTGGCAACTTTAGTGTTACACATATAATACAAAGCCATCTTGCAAGCTTTATTTAATAAGGCAATTAAAGCATAGCAGACCAATTAGTTAAACATCAGTGTGCACTATGTTAGGAAATTATAGTTAGTGGAGTCTGTGTATCATAACTTGGAATCTGAGAGTATAGGGCAGCAGTTAAAAACAAAAAAATCTAAAAATAATACTGTCTGGAAAGCACTAACAGTAACATGGCCTGGCAAACAATTATGAATTACACTGGGGTTCACTTTGCTTTGTGTATTCAGTATGTAATGCCCCTGACTTGGTTTCACAGCAGTCATTCGGTCATACTTGCGTACACACGAAATCAGAAGTCGTACTGTTCAGACTGGAGGAATACCATCAAGGTCACAGCTGTGAAACTTTTAATGATGGAGGAAATCTGCACAAATAATCAGATGTTTGTATTCGGTCTTCACACTTTGATAGGTGAAGAGAGTTGAGGAGCAGGACTGAGGCTCGGACAAGTCACGATAATGGGCACAAAGCGCTGTGGAGAGAGAGAGAGACAAAAAAGTGAAAGCAAATTAATGAATCTAAGAGTCATTGTTATACACGTGATGCTCTATGCTAGAGGTTATTAAAGTAAAATTTATGAAGGTCCAATTACATAAGGTCTGGATAAAAAAAACTAACACTATTCACTAATTCCCTTTTAATGTTTAACTACCACTGATTAATTCATGGCTAATAAATAAAACACAAATTTGAAGGCGATATGTTTTATTTAGTTTCTTAGTGGTGCTTCACATTACCACTTTTCACTAGAACAATAGGTTCTGAAGCAGAGAATAAACACATACTCTTACCAAATGTCTAAACTTCCTGTTTACCTTGTACGTTTTTTGTCATTTCACTAATCAGACAAGACAGAGTAAGAAAAAAAAAATCTATGAAAGACAAGAACCACTTCCTTTTCTCAGTGAGCTATCTTCAGCTGAATAATTTATAGCAATGCATGTGATTGGCCGTGACAAGACAAGGATCTGCTACAGAAGACACAATGGTTCAGGTTTAACAACAGTTATTTTCACACATTGGCTGCTACGGATTTTCCAAGTGCTTGGTTTTGTTGCATCTGTATCCAGACAACAGCCCACCATCTATAACAAACAATCAATCAATAAATCAGGTTGATTTTTAATACGGTGGACCCTCGGCTCACAAACTTAATTCACTCCGAGACTCTGTTCGCAACCCAAATCAATTTTTCCCATTGAAATGAATGTAAATACAATTAATCTGTTTCAGACCTCAAAATATGTTTTTAAAGTGTATCATGGGTTTATGTGTGGCAATAAAACATAGAATAAAATTAAAATAACCTTAATTATAGACAAATAAAACTAAACGAACATGATTTTAATGCACGTTTGTGGTGGATACGTAGTTGCTGGCGTAGGTGGACGGTGGTGGAGGGATATGGTGGCAGGTCTCATGTTTTGCAATTATTTCTTTCTTTATTTGAACTGTTATACACTTACGCTTCTTACTCTCACTACCATTTCCACTTTCCTGGGACCCATAATGAAGCTTATAGAGCAAAAATGCAGAGAAACACAACGAAAAAAATGCGTTGAACATGTTCGCACCAGTGAAGTGCTTGACCGGAACTTAAGGTTTGTGCCACGAAGCATGGGTTGGCTGCATGTACGTCAGTCAACGATTTGTTTGTTGGTCGGTACAAAATTTGCTCGGGAATTTAGTTCGTACGTTGATTTGTTTGCCATCTGATGCATTCGCGAGCCGAGGGTCGACTGTATAACAGTCAGTGTATCCACTCTCTCTACCTCAATGCCCAAATTAAAAATTTTACTCATTTTGCTCATCTGTGATTTAAAAGGCATTGTAAAACCCCCACTGCCTGGGCAGATTTTGACCTTCGTCTCATTTAACCTGATATACCACCCACCATTGGCATTAAATCAAGGCGACTAAAACTGTGGGATAACTTTTAAAATAATTTGCCACTGATCTGGTGAATTGATGTCCCTCGGATAAGCACCTTTAAACATCTTTAAAGTTCTAGCTCATCTCCAGGTGCCTCACCTCTCTAATACTAAACACTTTATTGTCGAAGAATGACAGCAACTCACAGTGGAGTCCTGAAAGAGGAGTGTCGAGGCTACAGGGTTGTAGCAGCGGGGCTGGCTCGGCCATGACTGCTGGCGAGAAGTGTACATGGCACATTCTTCATCCAGGAACATTTCCTCCAGGGGTGGCAGGCGCCGTCTCAGAGCACACACGGCCGAGCTGAGGCTGGAAGCTGCAGCAAAACCCGTAAACACTCAGACCAAGATACAAGAAACCAAAACGTGTCGGATCATCCTCAATTCAGCCAATGTAACTTTACCTTTGGTCCTGCATGGCTTGCCAGGAGTTACTGGTTTATCTGTTTCTGAGTTCAGTTCACTCTGTGATCTGCTGGTTTGGTCTGCGCTCGGTTGTAGCTGTGCTGCATGCTGAGATGTCTGAATTGAGGCAGTGTGAGCGCCATTCCGAGGCAATGGCTTCTGACCAGATGAAAAGACGATGACTGAGTGCCTCTGTGGTGCCTGAATAAACGGCTGCGCTGCTGGGATCTTCTCTTCTTCTGAATGGCAACGGTTTGTTCCTGCATCCGTGTCACCTTTGTGCGTTAATTTATCTTTAGCCTATGAGAAATGAAAACATCAATAGGCAGAAAGTGTAAAGCAGGTAGTCCATTATTCACAATCATCAGGTGGCAACACAACAAGAATCGAAAATGTTTTGTGTCTTACAGACTGGTGATGCTGCAGCGATTGACCCGGAGTAACCTCTTCTCCACTGTCCTCCTCCATCTGCTCGTTCCCTTCATGCTCTGCTTCTTCCTGAAATAACCTCTGAACCACTTCCTCCTGCCACAGATTCACATTTCTGTGTTAACAAGTTTAATGGCTGTTTATAACAGTGCTGTTTGACTTGTTGATTCATTTTCTATAACAGCCATGCTGATGGCCGCAAAACAAACAGTAAGTGTATATTCTACACTTACAGAGGGATTTGTTTGACAGATGCTACACAGAAAGAAAAAAAAAAAAAAAACCCTGACTCCTATGGATTTTCAAAATGCTTGATGATGCAACAGCTGTAATAGTTCTTTCTTCCTTATGTTTCCTCACTACACTGCTCCCTTAACAACAACTGGGGCTGACATTAGAGCACCGACGAATTTGTTTTGACTACAGCTGTTACATCATCAAGGATTTCAAATATCCCCTGGTCTCACGATAGCCTCGAGAAGACCACTGAAGTAAACTGCGGTTGCTTCCTGAATTCTTCTCTGGATTGTTGGATGGATGGAACGTATTTTATTAATATGGACCACTTTCTGAAACGGAATGTTTATTTAGCATTTCCTGAAGGAGTCTCAAGTGTCAGCAAAGCTCTTTGTTTACGTTTTCCACCGTTGGAAACTCTTCATGGAGTTTGGAGAGCTTTTGGAGTTGTTTCTCAATAACATAAAACGCTAACACTGGTGAGGGACCAACTGTTTATAGCTGCTATAATGTAAGTGATAACAGGAATTTGTTTTGTGGACATTCCACGATGTTAAATATAACTATAAACAGATAAAAACAAATGACGTGTCATGCTTTAAAAAAATGGTAATTGTTGGGGAAATGCTGTGGTATAAGGAGAATAAAACACTTTATCACACGCTCTGAGAACGCTAAATCCACTTCATAGGGAACTGCAGAACACCACTGTGATTGATTATGTTCCTGCAAAAGGACATCCCATCATGCTTTACTCCTTACTTGTGTCATTCAGAGTGTAAAGCAAGTTTGTTCATTGCTTACTTCCTGCTGGGAGGAACTGGCCGTCCTGGGGACTTGTGTTTCACCAAACCCAGGGGAGATGTTGAGGAGGTGTGCCTTATGTGAAGTGTTAAGCCTCCTCTAAAACACACATGTATATACACACACACACACACACACACACACACACACACACACACACACACACACACACACACACACAGAGACACACACACA
>JAQMCW010000015.1:4862831-4873295 GCA_030068335.1 Chrysichthys cranchii | reverse complement strand
ATAATTGTTCTCTTGAAGGGTGATGAGCAATATGTGCAATATGTGAAACTACTTTCTAATTCTACTACTATTACTCTCTTTATGTTTTACAATATTGGTGTAAAATACCCATGACTCCTTTGTTACTGTTTGTATATTATTTGTATAATATCCCATGTATACTGAATCTGTTATGTTTTTCTGTTAAACAAACAAACAAACAAAGTGCTGGGCCATTTGGATTTTATTTATATCCATATGTGACACCCCCCAAATGTGGGAAGGTCAAAGGTCATAGTCCAATGGTCTAATACATTATTGTATTTCAAATTACTCCCCTGGAAACTTCACAGTAAATTCATTTATGCTTGTAGCAGGGTTCTGAACCTTGTGGTATAAAATATATTTGATAATATTATGTATTAACTTTATACCTATACTATATATGGCTAAAAGTTTGTGGATTCTCAACCATCACACCAAAATGTGCTTGCTGAACAGCCCTATTTGCTGTTATCATAAACTCCAGCCTTCTAAGATGACTTTCAAATAAATTTTGGAGCATGGCCGTGGGGATTTGTTCATCCAACTGTAAGAGCATTAGTGAGGTCAGGCACTGATATCAGCTGAGACGGTCTGGGGCATTCCAGCTCCTCTTAAAGGTGTTGGGTGTGGTTGAAGTCAGGGCTCTGTGCAGGACACTCGAGTTCTTCCACAGCAATCACATCACGTTTTCATGGAGTTCTCTTTGTGCACAGGGGTTTCATGATGTTGGAACAGGTTTGGGCATCTTAGTTCAAGTGAATGGAAATTGTAATGCTGCAGCATACGCAGACATCCTACACAATTCCATATAATATCGTACTCTATCCTTCAATAAGTTAATACACTGATGTAATGAAAACTGGTTCATTCATCTTCACTGAATGCTTTATCCTGATCAAGTTGTGCTTGATCCACAGGACAGCTGTGAGGCAGAGAAACATCCCAAATGGTACGCCATTGCATCACAAGGCACCATGCACACTATTCATACACTGGGGCAATTTAGCATAGTCAACCCACTTACCAGCACTTTTAGAGGAAGTTGGAGGAAACCAGCGAGCCCAGATCCCACCCATAGGGAGAACATGTCCAACACCATGGAAACAGTAACCTGAATTCAGGATTCAACCTACATACTACCATCTCATAATGAGCATGCAAAAATAAATAAGTGGCAAGCGAAAACATACAACTTTAAAAAATATTCTTTAATTGAGCTCATTTGGAAAAAAAATTCAGCCTTCCAAAAAACCCAGATCGTAATATACAACTGCTGGCAAGGACAAGGTCAATGTGTCTAATGATCAATAATATGCAGTGGATTCAACGTGCTTTTTTTTTTTTTAAGTGGTGACTGCGTACATGTTACGGACTTGGGTGTATGTGTGTGTTTGTTTTGTTGTTTTTTTTGTCAACAGTTTTTAATGTATTCCAAGTAATGTAAGAATAGAAAATGAACCCTGAGAGAAACTGTATTTTTTCCTCAAGACAGACACAGAAAAAATGAACTGGGAGAGGTGACTGACAGATTTAAAAAGAAAGCAGGGGACTAAAATTTAAACAGAAATTTGACTTAACAAAAAGTCAGTCAAAATCTGAAAAAAATAAAATAAAATAAAATAAATAAAATAAATAAAAATAATAAGAAGAAGAATTTGCTGGGACGTTCACCCATTTTCTTTTCATTGCTTATTAACATACAGTCATTTTTAATGTCACATTTCACCAAACTGTTAAGATTCATCAGAATTATTTCAAGGTCCTTCTCATTATATTTTTGGTGTTTATCCTGATACTTGCCAATTAGTTAAAATTACTCAATTCATTCAGATTTAGTAAGAAACATTTCTATTTAAACCATCTAGAATGAATATTAAAAAAACCTAGATATACTAACTTTACAGTTTATATTCATAACAGAGAAAGCAAGAAATAAAAATATAAGAAACTGGCAAAGGTATGAATACATTAACTTCATTATCACCTTCCAATGTCATAAAACAAACCAAAACTAATAAGATATTTACCCTATACAGATAAAAATGACTAAACAGTTAAACTATACCCCCCCCCAAGACATTTAGGTATCTTTGTACAGGATATGTTGGGAAAGATTTTAATGCAAAAACCTTTCATTGTAACGATAACAAAATTACACTGATTATGTACACTAAGCCTCAAACCTTCATCACGCTAGCCTAATTCAATTTTAGATGCAATATCATTTTACTAGAACGTACCACACCACTCCTGTTGAAATCAGCCAGTAGACACTACACTTAAAAAAAAAAAATGAATGCAAACAGGTGAAACTAAGAACAAGACATTATCAAGACATCCTACTGTCTGCGCTGGGTGACTAAAAATATATATATATGTATATATATATTTACAAAGCCAACATACATTAATCAGTAGAAATGCATTACGTGACTGTGTTTAAAAAAAAAAGAAAAGAAAAGAAAAGAAAAAGAAAAAAAAAACAAACAAACAAAAAAAAACCACATGAAAGCAAGCCATGGAAGTAATGAGCACACCAACTAAAGCATATGAGGTGATGGGTAGAAAGACTTCCTGTTCATTAGATAATCACAGTCAATCAGCTGCTAACAAGCGACACTATTTAATACTACTATCACCTTATCTATATAGGTTATGTGCACAGACAACTCAATTAAGGTTTCTCGAGCTGGAGAATTAAAAAAAAAAAAAAAAAAAACAACAAAAAAAAAACATTCACAGAGAAACAATGTGTTTGGATGAACAAGATGTCAAACATGACAAGATCACTTATCCCTTAATTACCATCCTGTCCACATGAGCAACAGATGACAAACGTTGAACCAGAATTATAAAAGAAAAAGTAAAAATGCTTGGTGCTGTGGGGTGATGATGCAGGGTACACTTTTACAAGAATCGCGTGGACACCGTTCATTTAAGACAGACGTCTAAAAACCACAAAGAAAGCATTTGTGAAGGCTTTTGTACAAGTCTAGTCCTTATTGAGCTTTACACAAAAAACACCACTCATCCAATCTGACATCCAATCATAACACGCCTTCAATAATGAGGCCAAAACAGAAGGAAAATAAACAGTAAAAACAGTAAACCATTAGTATGACACAACTAACTCTTTGACTTTTCTGCTTGTGGTTTTAAAGCTATCCAAGAACAACTGCATCTCACAGTCATCCATCCACAACATATTAACAACAACAACAACAACAACAACAACAGAACTTTGCTCAAGGCAAACTGAGAGCTATACAGGAGTTATTTAACATGTTTGTTTACTGGTGATGGTTGTTGTCAAGGAGTTTATAGTACTTATTTAATCAATCCTGGATTAAAAATGACTAATAGTGGGTCACTTATTTTGGTTAGATTTAAAAACCTGCAGTCTCACTGGCTTTTGCAGATAAAAAAAAAAAGTTACACCATACCACATAACAGCCTTGATGCAACTTGCGGACACGATACTTCTGAAGAGGTGGTAATAAACCCATCTATGTTATAGTTTCACTGCTGTACTGATCGCCTGAACTGTGAAATTTGGAATGGTTAAATGCACCATGTAAAAGTGGTAATAAATCCTGCCTTGTGTTTTTACTTTAATTACTTGACTCATTACATGAAAATGCTGCACTTCCTATTAAATCACAGTCCCCCTTCCCCAAATCTTCACTATACTCTGACTCACAACTGTAAAACAGAACCTTATTGTGAAACACGACCTCTGCACATGCAGTTAATTGTGCAGCAATCAGTTCTATCCACTTACATAGCAATTATGTAGCCCAAAAGTCACTTTACAGCAATGAAGACTGAAGTCATATCCACACTAACCCCTGAAGTGCCTAAGAGCTTCTACTTCTCTTACAGAATGTATGTAAATGTAATAACTCATAAATGAAGACAAACAAAGCTAACATGTTAAATAAAAGGGTAGTAAAAATGCACGTTAAAAAGAGGTATTGAGCTTACAAACGAGGAAAAGAATATTTTACATTAAACAGATCACAATAATAATAGTAAGAATAACAAAAAAAAAAAAAAAGCCTGTCCATTGTTCTCCAACAACGATATCCTTCAGCCATTTTGTCTTTCCCCTTTTCTTCCACGTTTGTCCCTTTGCTCTCCTGCTTCTCCTGAGAACATCACCACATCTCACCTTTTCCAGTGATCTCTACAGAAGAAGTTTACCATTGCGGTGTATTTTCAAAATCTTTCCCAGTCTCTGTTTAGCTGTGGCAAGTCCTTTCTTTGGGCGTTTCCCTATAAGAAGAGAAAACAATTATTTGCTTTTATTTCCCAGCAATTTGCATTTCAGGCACTTTTATTCAAAACGACTTCAAATGAACCCTAATTAGTGACTGCATATAGATTTGGGACCTTTTGGCTGATTCCAGACCAGATGTCCTGTTGCTTTTTGGATCATTTTAATATTCTGGTTTGCCAAGATGGCCAATATGGAAGAAGTTATACAGACACACCCAGGAACAGAAATGATCTGGCTTGGGGTCAAAAAACCCCCAAAACTAATAGGGTATAGTAAATACACACTGCTGCTAAAAGAACGATAAAATGCTGACTAAGGTTCGATATCCTCACCCAGGAAATTCTGAAGTTTATGCATGTTTTGAATTCAGGGAAATACACATCTACAAATGCTACAAATTTAATATGGTAACCTATACTCCAAATGTGCAATGATACAAATTTAATGCTGTAAGGCACACCGTTTACAGCCTCTTGAGTTTACCTTGTCCAACCCCAGCAGCTCCAGGACTTGCAATCCCAGCAGGTGAAGGCGCAGAGGGGGAGTAGCTGCTGCTGTTCTGTGGAGAGAGAGAGGGTCGTCTGGAGGTGAGGAAAACGCCTGGAGCCATAGCAGCGCTCCCTCGGGGGCCACCTGGGCCGAAGGGGCCCGGGCCGGCTGTGTATTCATGGTCCAGCAGACTGGCCGAGTACGTCTCTACTCTCCTCTCCTCTGTGATACAGTCCACCAGAGGCTCGGTGGGCAGCGGGGGTGACATCGAGTCTGGCTGTATCTGGTGATGTGATGCTGCTGAATGCCCTTTCTCTTGAGGAGTCTTCTTTTTCGTGTATTTTCTCTTCGTTGTAGTTTTCTGTTGCTCCTAATATCAAAGAAGAAAAATCAGCAGACAGCACTTTTTTTGTGAATCCAGTGCCTGCTTGGCTGCTTCATGCTCACCTGTTGTGCCAGTTTGGCAGCAGCGGCAGCAAGCCCAGTCTCGACAGATGCGACTCGGGCGCCCTCCCTCACTGGCCGCTCTTGCTTAGGCAGGGTTGGAGTTACTCGAGCTGATAAGAAGAAACAGCAACAAAAATTGTTTTTTTAATTATCTATACACTTGTGCGCCTGTTAAAAAAAAAAAATCCTAAATGATATATTATTGCAGATTACTGCACCTTTAGGACTCCAGGGTGTATCATCCCAGTTTCTCTTTCTTTTCATTTTCGACTTCAGTGTGTGTTCTTCCTCATCTGACTCTAACGAAGGATACACTAAAGAAAGGAGAAAAATATTAAAGCATTTACAGAAGAGTAAGATCAGAGAAACTATTTTAACAGGAATCTGTTATGAGTGTGTACACTAAAGTAAATCCATAGGTGTACGTGACAAAGATGTAAAGTCCATTTAACACCAGAAACAACGCTACAGCGACACCACAATACACTTCATTTCACACTGTAAATGACTAATAAACATTATTAAGGAGCAGCATGGAAAATTCTATCACAGTGATAATGCAACTAAGTTGCACTATATAGCAATACAAGTACTGTATTTTTGTAGTGTTCATTGGGAAAAGATAATTTAAATAAAAAAAAAATAATTAAAAAAAAAGGTTACAGTGGAATCCTGGACTGCGAGCATATTTCGTTCTGGAGACGTGCTTGTAATCCAAAGCACTCATATGTCAAAGCGGGTTGCCCCTTAAGAAATAATGGAAACTCAGATAATTCGTTTCACAACCCACAAATATTTCATAAAAATGATTAATACAAAATATAAAGTAAAAATACAGAAAACTGTCATGAATTTGCACGTGCAGCGCACCTGCTCTGAGCACTCCCAATAGTAGCGCATGTCAGAGGGCTCTAAAGACTACTTCCTGGTTCTCCTCCACAACGCCAAGGCGCATCACATGGGTGGCGACAGGTGTACCAGATTGGGACTGATTGCGGGAGCATTAGTTGCCATTTTCCGTGCTTGCATTCTCTAGTTCTCAAGTTTCTGTTTCTTGTTATTCAACCCCACCACACCTCACAAAAACAAAATAACCTGCACTTTACCTTTAAAAAGACTCGTGGCTGGTGTGAGGGAGACGGGAGAGGAGAAGGATTATTGTGTGTTACTTTCACTACAACTCACAGAATCACTGCAGTCTGTTGGCTCACTGTGATCTTTTTCTTTTCATGTGACTTTAACAAGGAAACTATTCAATCATCGCTGCTTTTGTCTCCTTTTGAGGATTTCGCGGAAATGCGATATTGCATTGTCATTAAACAGATTCATTGCTCGCACTGCTACAGCCTTATTCAGGTGGTGCTTTTCTACAAATTTTTACACTCTTTCCCACATTTTACACATCTCCCTGATCTCACTTGAAGTTTGGGATTCCTCAGTCTTTTTTCTATGCTAGTACGGATGTTCAATACACGAGTGAGCCACAATCACACAGTGAGTGAGAGAGAGAAGCTGTGATCACGTGAGGCTCGGCAGACGAAGTGTATGCATACTACTCGAATTGCAAGACCTCGCTCGTTAACCAAGTCAAAATTTATTACAATTTTTTGCTTGTCTTGCAAAACACTCGCAGACCGAGTTACTTGCAATCCAAGGTTCCACTGTACATTACATTAACCATGCACAGTGGTGAACTGTGGCCATAATGCTGCTCAAGCGGTGTGGAGATCACATCTTGGATAGTGTGTACCCACCATAATCAGAGTCTTTAAAACAGGTTCCCAGTGTTTCCTGCTCATCAGGACTGTCGTCATCACTGAGGTGCCTGGCAGGCCGTTTGATGGGCCTCTTGCCTGGCCTCTGGATGACGGCCTTCTTGTGGCTCTTCTTCTCTGCTCCACCCACCCACATCGCCCTCCTGGCTTTGTCCTTCATTGTCCCAAGCCTCTCACCCCCTCCAGACAAAGGTAAAGGAGAGGAGGAGGCAGAAGAAGAGGAAGAGGAAGAGGACGAGGAAGATGATGATGGCGGATTGGCCATGGATAGCATGCCCTGGATGGCATCACGGGTACTGGGAGAGGCAGGCGCTTCCTCACTACAAAACACAAAAAGAAACACTTAAGCAGTATGCCTTTTATTCCCATTTTTAACAATATACTGGGATGCGAAGCAGGAAAAAAAAAACAAAAAACACAGGAAACCACTGTGATCCACGGACACTTTCAGACTGGACCTTTTCATAGTTATTAGAACTGTTGGAGGAACTACCCCCTTTTTGTGTGTTCACACTGTAGGAAATGACAGTGATTATAGATCTTAGCTCCTATTTCAAGCTATTCCAGCACAACAGGAGCCACGAGAGGCATTTGTGTAAATGGTCCAGATGCAAGTATAGTGAATGTAAACATCAGTGCTTAATAAAATAAAAAATAAAAAAATACCATGGCTAAATGGACAGACAGTGAACTCTAGACTTTAGAGGTTATATGCAAAGGAGTAAATACGATGCAATTTTGATGTGGCTTAGGTCACTTGTGTGAATGCAAACGGAAAAAAGGTCCCTGAAAGTTTGTAGCTTTCAGGGGAGCTCCCCAGGGGGTAGATACTTAATAACTCAATAAGTCCCTTTCACGGTTTGGTCCGAAAGCACCCAATGAGAAACAGATTGCTGTCACGACCCTGCTGGGACAGGGAGATGCAATCTACTGTCCCTGAATTTATTTAATAAAACAAGCTAACCATTGTTAGATATTGTCCAAGCTTACGGTTAACTGCAAAGATTTCTTTTGCATATTTGTTCTCTCATTTATTTCAAATGCAATTTAAATACAAAAATCACTCATATATGTTAGAACAGATACCTATATTGTAGAACATCAATTTAAATTTACAGTCAAAAGAATACTTCTGTAATTATTTTTGTATCACATTGTCGAAAAAATATAATATAAGTGTGAAATTCACCATTGTACCAAAATGTAAATGGCAAAAGGTGTATTTAGTTCTCTACCTGAGGGCAGGGTCCAGGCCAGCTACTTGTTTGCTAGCCTTAAGCAAGTCCAGGATTCCCCCTGTTCCTGCTTTTAATCCTTGCACAGTGAGCATCTCTTCATCTGTGGTGTAATCCTCCTGAGTGAGACACACACAAAAAATGTTTTTGCAGCTCTACCATATTTCTCTATACCTTTTGAAAACGGACTGAGCTCAGGTTTACCTCAATGTCAAAATCCACCTCCCCAGGCTCTCTGATGCGGTGTGGGTCTGAGCATGGTTTTGCTCGTGGTAGCTTCCTGGGAAGACCTACTGGAGAATTGTGTTGGCTTATATCTTGATATTAGATAAACAGAAATAATTGTGCATCACAAAACAAAACATTTGACCTTACCAGTCAGTTTCTTTTTGCTGGGTACAACTGGCCTGCGGCGAGGAGGAGGGCTTTCATCTATCTGAAGCTCATCTTCAGAATCAAAGTCCGATGAAAGAGCTGAGCTGCTTGTTAGAGGCTGGAATTGAGCAGTGCGTCCTGCTCCATTAGTGTTACCAGAAAGGCCCCCTTTCTTCCTAAAAGTACAGCAAATGAATGTGTTACAGAGTAGAAAACTCCATCACTATAGCAGGGCAAAAGGGATATAATACTGTGATTAATAAAAGCCTAGTCATACCCTTGTATCTTGCCATTTGTGAGAACAAGTTTCAGCTTGCTCTTATTTATTTTGCCTTCAAAGTCTTCCACACATGCACCCGGCAGGCCCATCTTTTGGAAAGAAAAAAAAAATGCTGAAAAACTGACAACCTGTAATTCATCAGATGAACTGCCGGATCCAAAATCTTTGTTGAAGTCTCCTTTTTACTTGATTTGCATACTACCTTGCTCTTGTTTTTGGCTTTATTTCCTGGTTGAAATTTCTTCAGGGTGTGTTTAGTATGAATCTCAAGCAGATCCAGCTCTCCTGCCTCCATCTTCATCTCCTTCCCTTTCTGCCCTTTTTTCTTGACCCCTGGAGGGCCTATGCCCCCACCACCAGGCCCTTCCTTGGGTTTAGGGCCTCTTTTTTTACCCGGAGGTCTGCCAGGGTTGAGAGGAGTGGTTAATGGAGGTTTGGGGTGAGCAGAAGGAAGGGCCTGGGAGCCACCGAATGGAGCCCCACTTCTGTTTATATTCTGTTGGAAGATGTCCTGCCAAGAAATAAACAAATAAATACAATTCTTAACTCGGCGAATTTAAAACTCCAAAATTCCAGGGCATTCCCATGAATGTACTAAACACAGAGTGAGCCATACCTCTACAAGTCGTATCTCTTTAGCCAGGTCCTTCACCAGCTGCTGGGTCTTAATGGTTTCTGGGATTTCATCTTCATGCTCAGCTAAGGACTGAACCAAACAAACCCTGCTTTTTAGTTCAATCAATCTAGGTGTCTAAAGATTTCTGACAATTTAAAAAAATGATAACACTAACACCATAGCCTGTTTTGTGTTTTGGGCCACTGTGGCATTTTGTGGGTGGGGAATTGTGCCACAAATTGGTGATTACAAAGTGCTGCAACAGACGCAATATTTGACGTGGGTGTAGTGTGCATATTTGTTCTGCACTATGTAAACCTAGTAATAATATGAAACTTAAAAATCTATGCGATTGTCACAGATCACCTCTTTGCGAGTCCAGCTTCGGAAGGCATTATTGAGAGCCTTGGCTCCATTGACCAGATAGGAGGCAGGATGTCGCCGATTTTCCCTCAGACCTACATAAGAACAAATAGGAACATAAGAAGAACCAATCAGTGGAACTGCTTCACCTTCATTGATTCTAATTACTTATTTAACTATACTACAAATTATCCTTGTAAGTTATATTTTCTAATATGCCTTTGCTCGATTCTGCTTGGTTATTTTTGTAGGAATATAAGCAGCACAGAAAGACCATGCTCTGTATGTTCTCCTTAACAGATATTTAACAAATTTCTGAAATGTCTTACCTCTGAAAGTGTCAAGGAGGTGCTTACCAACATACCAGCACACAGTCTCAAAGTTAGGAAACTTAAACATATCTGCTGTGCTGAGTCTCTTCTCTATTTCATATGCTCTGTGAAAGACATCACCGGAACACGATTTCATATATTCATTGTGTTATTAACAGTGTTATTATCAGCTACATACAGTGGGGTGCGAAAGTTTGGGCAACCTTGTTAATCTTCATGATTTTCCTGTATAAATCGTTGGTTGTTACG
>JAQMCW010000015.1:4845047-4858587 GCA_030068335.1 Chrysichthys cranchii | reverse complement strand
AAGAGAAAATTAAACCTGCCTCCAAATTGATTACACTTTCATGGAAATCCAATTTAAGAAGTATCAGTATCGGCAAGAACACAAATAAAAATACTCATACCGGTTTGTAAAAAAGTGGTATCAGTGCACCCCTAGTACATTTTACACTTGTAGTCAAATACATTGCTTTGAAAACAACATATTTGAATATGATATTAAATATGAGTCATTAAAGGTCATACACAAATCAGATCCACCAACAATGCCTTGTGATATTCCTTGATGCTCTACACAGAACTCCATTTATTAAAATGTGTCTGCAAAGCATGAAAGTATCACAATCCTTTTCTCCTCCAAGAACATAATTCAGTATCTGAATATACTATGTACAAAAGCCATCTGGTGAACTGCAATCCGTGTTTTACATTGCAATGTGTTCCTATAGATACACGTTAACCTATTCTCTATAGACCATATTTTTATCCTTTCCTTAGTCCTAGTTTTTCTTGAATATATTTAAATAGTCTGCACTTGTCCAGTTTATGTTCCTCATTAATCACGTGTGCACACACTGACAAATTCCTCGAATGTGTAAAATACCTGGCAAAATAAATTGATTAAAGGGAGTCTGATTCTGACACAGTGCTATTGTGCAGCAAGATAAGACACCTAAATCTATATTTTTCAACTCAATGCCCACGCTACAGTCAATATATTCAATTTATTTACAGTTATGAAATTATGAGATTATGGTGAAAGTCTGCTAGTAAAAACTAAACTGCACTGCAGAGGTGGTAAGCAGTGCACTGCGTGACTAGTTGATGCTCTGTGTAAGTGTGATAGCAGACACCCCCTGCACACAATCCTCCGATGTATTCACATGTATACGGATATGACATCAGACTGAAGTCAGGTGCCCTTAAGCCAGCCTAATTATACACAAACTAATCTACTTAGAAAATATATACTTTTGCACCTTCTGGGTTTGCGTTCTCACAATTGATGGTAGGGACAACAAAGAAACCCAAATTACCTGGGGAATGTGCGGCTGCGTAACTCACGAACAAATTGAGCACTCCCAGTCTTCACGGGTCGACCTGTATCTTTCCTGGTTCCTGAAGTATCAGCCTGCTTAGAACCCCCACGCCGCTTACGCACTACAAGACAAACAGAAACAGGGTAAATTAGTCTACATCTAATGCTTATGGCCAGTGGTTTCATGTGAGGCTATAATTAAGAAAATGGTAATAGATTACGAGTTATACAGAGCGACTAGGGAAAATAACATCGAGGTACTTACTGACAGAGGGTCCATGTGTCACTTGACAGTTAGGGCAATGGTACAGGTCAATCTCTGCTGCTTTATCTTCTTCCACTCCGACACAGCTATAGCCAAAACAACAGTACACGTAAAGCATGCATAATACAGATTAACATGCCTACTGAGATTTAAACTGTTAAATACAGGATGACACCTACCTTCCATGAAACCAGTCCTGACAAACATCACACTCAATCATGAAGCGTGTGACATCGTAAGGAAGCCGGCACAAGCAATACACTGGAACGGAGGCCATGCTGAAGATGTGGACAGGCTACTTCAGCACCAGAGGCCTTAAACTTGACGTCGCACGTCAGCGTACCCAGGTCCAGTTCAATATCCCACTTCAGTCAGTCAGTCTGTATTCCTGTACGGGTCAGATGCACTGCAATGTGCTATACAAATGAAGGCAGATCACAAAGCTGGGCTTCCGTCACCACTTTCGATTGACTCAGCACCTGATACATGCCACTATTTAGCACCTGTTGAGACAGTAATGAAACATCATTAAAATCACGTACACACTGTTGTCCCTCAAGCTGTACTGAATGAGATTAAATCATTTACACTTATCCTACACCTACCAGCACAAGACTGCAGCAGGAACCTAAACACTCAGCTGATCAGCTGTTTGTCTGCTTCCCTTTACAAGACTCACTGAATCACACAGGAGCCTCCGATTACGAGAGACATGTTAGGAACTTATTATAGACGTCGTTTGAGCATTTGAAATTTCATTTCAACGAACAGGTTGTACGAAACTGTAAATCCCAGTGTTCATGTGCTAGCTAGCATTCAGCTATGTGTTCATTGATATCTGACTGATAACAGGACCACGCGTGTGATGGTAACTATCGAGAGAACAATTAAAATCTACAAGAACATGTACAATTAAAATAACTTAATGCAGTAGTGCCCTACGTTTATATGTATTTATATTAGGAACAGGTGTTAATTTAATCTGCAAATAGATCAAAGTTGCTAACCCGCTTATGTTAGCAGGAGCCTTAACAAACTGTAAACAATAAACACACGGAGTACCCGGCTGGCTAGCTAGCAAACAATGAGCATTTTGGCCGCTCGTTAATAGCTTCTGGTATCTATATGATTTGTGTATATATATGTACATATTCATATCTATTTAAATATTATACGTGTTCAAATATGTAGTTTAATAGTAAAAACACTTCTAGTTAGCTAAGTACTTGGGGCGAAGGAAGTGACATAGCTTGCTAGCAAGCAGGCTAATACTGCGCACTGACGTAAGATAAGCTATTAATTAGCCGCGCTGGCTAACTTTATGATTCACATTAAAGTTAGCTGTGCAACTTTTGAAATAAAACTACTGAATATCAGGATATTCGCTATTGCTGTATTTGGGCTGGGAATAAGTGAGAAAACGTGTCGCGCAGCATCAGGGTCTTGCACAAGACAAAGCGCGTAGAAGGCACAGTCGCTGTCGAGTCTTACCGAGTATGGAGTGTCGATGGTGGCCGTGGCCCGGGAGCGTCATGCCGGTTAGAGTCCGTAGGAAAAACCGAGGCGCCGCAAGGCCTAGTTTACAAATATTACCATGCTGTCCATTCGTAATATTTGCATGTATCGGGTGGTTAAAATATGGAGGTTTGTGAATAATTGAAGCAAGACGGAACCAAAATGTGACCCACGAAGTGCAAAAACAACAATTATATCCAATTTAGTACATAAACATTGGCGGTAGAGAGTTATCCATGTCAACACTGTCCGTGCAGCGACCGCTGTCTGTAGTAGAAGGAACAATATCGGTTTAGCTTCATTTCGGATTAACGGGCCCAGTATGTTCACCATCCCTGACTGCACGGCATTAATAATATAGCTTTGTTTTGTTAAAAAAAAAAAATCTTTTACCGAAAACGTGTAAATGGTACATTCAGCTATCTTATAAAGTCAACGTGAAGACTCACACTACGCTATAAAATCGGTTTTATTAAGCTTCAGGGAATATTTACATGTAAAGCTTTTTATATAGTGATTAAACACTCAACTTTAATCCTGTTTTACTGTAACCAAGTGCCTATATTATGTAATTATTATGCTCTTTAATATCATATATGTTATTTTATCTATACTTGATGCAGCGATGTATAAAAAAAACTTTATTGCTTTAGTCAGAATAATTAAGCCTACTTTGTAATATAATCCGTAACTCTTTTTTAATTATTATTATTATTATTATTATTGAAACAGCAAGAAGTCTAAGTTTTAAATAGTTTATTTTTCAATCGTTATTTTGTTGAGCGCTTTCGTTAATCATCCTATCATAAACATAGTAAACGCATGATGTCCATATGAAAAACCTTTCTACTGCTCTTTTGTTTCTGTTCAAGACTCTTTCTTGAAATTTTTGATTATTTGTTACTCTTGAAGATTCTTTGTTGGTTATTAAAAAAACCCAATTCATTCTTTTCTACACAATATGAAAAAAATAAATCCCGAAATTATGTTTGACATGTCGTGTGCCAATCTGTCCACTAGGGGGAGGTATTAACACTGGGAGATGAAGTGAAGTAAGATAAAGCCCACTCTGAGCACACACGACTTAAAAGTAAACAGCTATCATTATGTCTTATTAAAACGGCTCCCAGTATTTACTGGAGCAGGTTTTACATCATCCATTACATCATCCATTATATTTTATGTAATCCACACGAAATGCATAGTCCTCATGTGAAATTCATTGTGGTTCAATGCAGTGTAGTATTTTATCACTAATAGCTTTTCAACTATTGGTGTTCACAGCTTGTAGCTTTACCAAAAGCACTCTTAAATCCATTCTTCACTTCCACAAACCAAATATCATGTGAATGTTGATACCAGAATCTTTATACCATACCTATTAGTTCAATCTACAGTTCTACTCATGAATTGTTTTTTTTTACGCACATAACTGTACACGTACACTGTGACTGATTTTCCTTTATGGTTTATTATACCTATGCATTTTGTCACCCTTACCTTGTATTATCTCTTAATCTTGTTTAACTTTGTTATTGGCGCTCTATGCAATTTAAGAAACTCCCTCATCTTTTCTAATTTCTATTGTTGTGTACTTCATGTAAACTTACAATAGTGGCAGTAAATTTGAGTAAAACATTTACAAAATCTACTTAATCTGAAGTAAGATATCTCTGAATCAAACATGAGCTTATATTGGTTTTCAGGACAAATTAAAAATGGGGATTTAAAAAAAAAAATCTGCCATTGTTGTTAATAGCATGAAGCAGATTTAAACAATTCAAAGCAGTGTGGGAAAAGAGACAGACATTTAAAATGTACTTGCCTTCATGGAACTACATCACCATTAAATTAAGCTTGTTGACAATACATACATGTACCACCATTGAAATATTTTCAGCCCATTAGAACTAAAGGGTTCGTTTTGAGCTTTTCACCAACTTTACCCCTGGGTCTGGTGATTCCTCCTGCTTCTTTAACCCTCAAACGATCGTTAAAGTGGAATATTGCAGTACTATTAGAGCAATCAGCTCCATGCTGGCCCCTTGCCCTCTGAATGATCTGCATTTCCATGCACTAACACACCACTCCAGGTCTGTATTGCAGGCTTAGTGCTGGTGGCCAGGATCTGGCTATGGGGGTGGGCTGGCTGAGCTTCAGCACCCCGTGCTCCCATCACACATTGATGAATTGATTGCTGCACTGCTGCCAGTGTGTCTGTGCCCTGGGCGAGAGCGCCCCGGTTACGAGAGGGAATCCCAGCAATGGCACCCGCCGCGGTGCCGCTATTGTGCGCCGCCTGCAGGGGGCATCGGGGGCTGGCAGCCTGGAGAGAGCTGCCCTGACCCACATACTGCTGTCACACCCCTGGAGACACACTGTGAGGGCAAGCAGGGAGGTGTGTGTGTGTGTCTGTGTGGGATAAACCAAGGAAAACAGAGAAGGCGAGACACTGGGCACCTTGGTGAGAGGATTTTCACAATTCCCACTGCTAGAATTTTCCAAGTTAGTGATTAATGTTGGCAGAGAGAGTTGTAAAAAAAAAAACAACTAAGTTTAAAAAGAGATGGGAAGTGCAGGTATATAGCTACTCTTTCTGTATCCATGGCAGCATACTTTAAGAAAAGATTTATGGCTTTCCGTGGTGTCACACAACGTTATTAAGATAAAGAGGCACATTTTATAATTAAATACTGAACCATGAGAAGAAGTGGTGTGATGTGTGGTGACACAGCTCAACATTCCACAAACTGAATGCTACAATTAACCTGTTAAATAATCACCACAGCAAAACTAAGCAATGTGATGGTATAAAACTAATCAATGAAATCATTAAATATTTTTGATATAGCTGGTATCATGCTTTGGTATGTTTTTTTTTTTTGGATGATAGTTTCTAAAATGCAGAATTACACTTTTTGTTGCCGCTCTGTCAGAAAAACTTAAAATATTTTGATTGTAATAGTATTTACAGATTGTAATTTATACTCTATTTCATGTGAATTTGCAGAATAAGCAGTGTTCCTTTTTTGTCACAGAGAGTTTATTGGACCGTTTTGGTGGATAAATTATTGGATATATTCACACAGGTAGGTACATTGTGTTAATGGCAGTCCATCATCTTATTCAACAGTTGGTACAAATAAATAGTGGTTCAGCTGCTGATTATGTATAGATTGCATTATTATAAAGGTCATTAATAAATAAAGAAATGGAAAAAAAAAAACACCTTTTGTGATGTCATGAGAGGAACGGCTGATATTTCTGTTTCAGTGGAAAAATGTGTTTAACCCACACTGTATAAAGATTGTTCATGGGGCAGCAGCAGTACAATAAGTTAAGAAGCATGCATTCTTGTGGGCAGTTCAGTGAGGAAGTAAACAGTTGAGCAGAGAGACAAGCTGAGGTATTGTGCGATGCTGTATTATGACACTGTACTGTTGAGTGAATTGTTTGATTTAACCACTAAAATCTCAGCATCACTACAGAAATTAAGGACAGTGCTTTTAAAAAGCATGCTTTCATCAGCAACGCATGACTTAATACAAATTTCTTTTCAAATATTACAACTCATTGTTCTTGTTCACCAATATATGATGAGTGATATAAATACAGTGGCTTCTAATTGCTCTAAAGAACTCAAAGAACAGCTAGAGCACTCGTGGAGCTACAGAGAGCTACTCTTGTCTAATGCACAGCATCTATTAAACACATGCAACAGACTGAATGGAAACGCAGAGCACACACTACCATGCCGGAGAGGCAACATGCAAAAGAAACCCCAGTGAATTTGTTTTAACCGAGGTGTAACTGATGAGCCAAGAAATATGCAGCCACTGTATCATTCTGTCAAGTCAATGTCTACATGCAAAAAAAGAAATAAAAACAAAACATGAGCACTGATATTCTCATCTATCTTCACAGAGACCCGCTCAAAATAGGGCAATATATGCAAGCAGTCAAAATGTAACACTGTTTCACTACAGCTCTAAATGTTAATAAAACACAGAATGTTACAGTAAAACCTCGACAGCATTACTCTAGCACAAATATGTAAAATAGAAACATGTCTTGCACTCTTGGGTCGCCCTGCGCGAGAACATTCACTTCAGTTTATTTCCTATACCTAAGACCTGTAAGCTAATAAGGGCAGCATGTTATAATAGTTTAAATGACCTGCATTTAACACTACAGAAACCACAAAAATCAACATCATCCCTTATTACTGAATCGTTCCAATTCACCCCCTTCAATCAGCTTTCTTACCGCTAACAATACAGGAAAAAAAACATGATATGGAGACGTGCTACTTATTTTCTATCATTATATGTCATTGGAGATTCATCAGAATGGGAGTTGGGGTTTAAAGTGACATTTTTACAAAGTGTGAAAAGTACAGGCCACGCAGCAGGACTCTGAGCCGGCCTGCTCTCTCCACTCTCGTGTTGTAAACACAATAAAAAAAAACCCACTGGTGCTCCCTGATGAGCTGCAGCTCAGCTGTCCACAGATTCGCCTCACTTCTTGTTCTTGAGCTGGTTGGCCAGCCAGTCGAGGCCCTCGTACAGGCCGTCGCCACTGGTGGCGCAAGTGGCCTGGATGTACCAGTTGCGGTGACGGAGGGAGTGAAGGCCCAGTTTGTCAGTGATCTCTGCTGCGTTCATGGCGTTTGGCAGATCCTACATAACAGGGTGAAGAGAAAAGTGGGTGAGACATTAATGAATGAATGTTTCAGATATCAGGCAGTTATATATAAAACAAAGAAGATATTAGAAGTAAAGAAGATTTTCTGAATTAAAGTGAATGGGCAGCACTGACATGGATAAATATGGTGGAAATAGTATATTGTTGGAATTGTTGTATTATTGGAAATATATTTTCTATAAATTGATAATCAAGGACACTGAATATAGATGAGTACTAATCGGGTCATTCCATGTCAAGTGGTCTAATTTATTTTTTAAAAAGTGCCTCACCTCACAATCATGGATTCTGATGAAACTTTTTGTGCTGAATCTTACATGACTCAAACAAACTTTGGTAAAGTTTTAAGATTTGCCAGCAGAATATTTGTGGGGCTTTTTGTTTCATACCATATATGGATGTTAATGTAGGCCATCAGCACAGAAGCTTCTATAACATTTGACCCTTTGCTTGTGTTGAAAAACAAAACCAACTTTTTCGTGAGGTTTGAAACAAGCGCTTTCTAATGGAGTTGGTTATAAAAATGTTTCTTGATGACTGTTGTTTGTAATAACTGGATGAAAACATGTTTAAAAAAATCGCAAAATTTAAAGTGAAATTGTAAAGTAACGAGATTAGTTCATAAGCTGAAATAGTATTTTGGAGAACAAAGTTATCTCACAAAATAAAAGACGAAACTTACATGAGCCACAGAAGATGAAACTTTGAAATTTTTTAGCCTGTAGTTTTTTTCTTTTGGCCGAATTTGAGGCTTTTTGTCTGCATCACTTTAAAAAATGAAAATCTGCATTAGTTCCACTGAATAGATCATTAAAAGATGTATAGGATCACCGAGGTTAATTTGTTTTGCTCATACAACCAAGGAAACCAACTCGAAGTTGTGAAAATTTTCCATGGTTGCAATATGGTATCAAACAACGAGCTATATCTCCACAAGTATTCCACTGGCGGATCTTAAAACTTTGCCAGAGTTAACTTGGGTCATGTAAGGCACAGCACACAAAGTTTTATCAAAATCTGTGATGGTGAGGTGGGGAGCTGTAGACCAATTGTCATGGAATGGCCCAGTATGAATACTGATATGGCTAAAATGAATATCACTTAATTATGATAACTGTCAGTTTATAAACAAACACAGATAATGATAAAAGATCTACCCCAGAGGTGTAATATCTATATCTGTCTTGTGCTCCAAATATCTGTATGTGTATTTGGATTTAAATAAAGTTGGTGTGGCCTAAAGTTTTCTTTTTATTAAATCTGAAACTGCAGAGTTAAAATAACTCTAGGCATAGATAAAAAAAAAAATCACTCTGCTTAACACCAGATCCAGCGTGGTTTCATAACTCTGTAGGAGTTAATCTCCAACACTTCTCAATGACACCAACTCTATCTTACGTAACTGATTCCTTTAGTGTTAACCGATACTGAATATTTTCACAGTGCCAATTCACCTCTATATTTAACTGTTTTCATTAACACTGGAAAATCATCTCTCAGAATTTTGCTGTGTGAAATCCTGAGAGCAACACGAGAAAAAAACTGTCTAGGGAAACTTTGAGAGCCCTAAAAAAATCTTGTCTGGGAACGCTGCCAACGTGCCCACACAATCTCCAGGTGAGGAGAAAATGTCTCTTGCCTGCTTGTTGGCAAACACCAGCAGCACTGCATCTCTCAGTTCATCTTCAGCTAGCATCCTCATCAGCTCTTCTCTGGCCTCGTTCACTCTCTCTCGGTCATTACTGTCCACTACGAATATCAGGCCTGACCAAATACAGAGGTGTGAACCGTTAAAAGGGCATTGGATTTACACGCTCTAAACTTCTGTACATTGTCAGTGTTATTTAAAATAATCATTTAGAATTACTTTATAGATACAAAGGGCAAAGTTTGAACAGTAATGACACATTACACCAACATGGAGAACCAGTACATTACAAGAGAACCATTGTAATACAATGCTCTTGGTTCCCTTTGCCACTGTTTTACATTTTTAGCTACACTGTAATTACGCCTAACCCACTTTCCGCGCTCTATTAACACTGTTATACACGCGGGCATTGCATACATGCACTTACACTAAAATTAAAAAGGAAGCACACCATTTCTCTATTTCAGTGGTTATATAATACCGCGAGGCGGTGTAGATTGAAGCAAAGCAAAGTAGACTTAAATTATTATTGGTAATTATTCATGGGATTACACAAGATGTACAGATGACGTGAGCTATGCAGGTAGGATGAACTCACCCTGTGTGTTCTGAAAATAGTGTCGCCACAAAGGCCTGATTTTGTCCTGACCACCGACATCCCACACTGTAAAACTGATGTTCTTGTACTCCACTGTCTCCACATTAAACCCTGAAAAAAGCCCCAAAAAAAGCTCTGCTGTCAGACAACAATGTTAAAAAAAAAACTCCTTCCTGAAAGATTTATAAGAATGAAGTACACGAATAATCAGATATATGTGTATGTAACTAATATTGACCATAATTATGTTGTCTCAGACGTGAATGTACCGATGGTGGGAATCGTTGTGACTATCTCTCCAAGCTTCAGTTTGTACAGGATTGTGGTTTTCCCAGCTGCATCCAGGCCGACCATCAAAATCCGCATCTCTTTTTTCCCTATAAGACTCTTTAGGAGGGTGCCAAAAATGTTCCCCATGGTAGCTGGCTGGCCTTTCCTTCAAAAAAAAAAAAAAAGATATCAGATGAAGAGTTACTAAATAGCAATCATGAGCTTATGTCAAATATTCATTTGTAGAGCCACAGTCCTGCTAAAATAAGATGTCAAGTCCTTATTACAGAGAGACCTACTGTGCAGTCCTTACTTTTACAAAGATCTGATTTCAGACACATGAAAGCATTTTTAATAGAAAATATAATCAAAGCACCATATTTAGTGTAGTAACCTTCATAGTAGATTTTTGTTTCTAGTACATCACTAAATGTCTAGAGAATCAGTCTAACTGATATACATGCCTTTTTGTATCATGAGTAAGATAGAAAAGTCCTGACATTTACATGTTTTTTTATTCATTAGTCCACAGCAGTGTTATAACAGCAACTCTGACAGTATTCTAATTCATTATCATTTCTGTAATAACAGTTTACACTGAGACCTGCATGGCAGACCCTCCACAAAATCTGATTTAAATACCATGTGCAATTGCTGATATAGTGAGTATTTCTCTTACAATATGTTTGCTTAGGATTCCTGGAAGGAGTCTCCAGTGTCAGGACTTTGTAACAGTCAGACGAGAAGCTGTAACTTTAATTTAAGTAGCTTTAAGCAGGTCTCTAGGACAGAGGACTTTGAGTTTTGTGGCTTCTCAGTAACATGATAAGCTACATTTTTGTCTTAATTGTACAATTACAAGATTGCATCCTGGAGAGCTAAAATGCAAAAAAAAAAAAAAAATGCTGCTGCTGCTGCAATTACTCACTCCTATGTATGAGATAGAAAACATGTTTTTTTCCCTGACGATATGTCAATCCTGGGATTGAAACTCACAAATGCTCATGGACTAACTCAGAACATAACTGCCCATTATCTTACACTGCTGTGGATCTTCACACCACAAAGCTCCAGGCAAAACATTTTTCCCCCACACGGATTTTAAAAATGAGCAAATCGCAAAACTATGCAAACTGCTTAAGAGTCCTGATATTTTAAACTGAAACTGATTGTTTCTCATTATGCAGGAATTTCAAACTCCAAACCAAAAGAAGCTCCTTGAGAAATCATTTTACTGCACGTAACACAAAAAAATAGTAAGACCGAATAAAGAACCTACAGAAAGTTATATTTGTTGGACCTTTTATTCCTTGAACTGGGATGACCACACTTTATAATGCGGTGAACTGGGCATCAATTATCCTGATGTCAGCGCTACAGCTTGGTTTGCAGTTAGAGAGCTTGGATGGCAAAGTTAGCCATGAGTGCAAGCAGGACCCAGATGACCATTTACTGCCATTAACAACCTGCTACAGGAGAAAAAAACTAAGACGGCACGCATTAAATTCAGGGTACAACTGATCTAATGCAACTAAAAGTAAAACCTGGTGTAGAGGATGTTTATGTGTCTAAGGCCTGGAATTGGGTTGTAATCATAATGTTTCAACAAAAGCATCACTAGCATGATGAGACAGAAGGATTGCCCATATAACGGATAACAGTATACGGCTGGGTAAATATGCTAAGACAATAAAATAAGGCCACAAATCATTTCAACTCTCTGTCTTTTTTCGAGCAGCATTACTGATCACCATAGCAACAGAAGAGCAAGAAAAGAGCAGTGATCTCATCTGGAATGATTTAGTGTAACATTATTACTCGCTGTCTTAATCTTTACAGTAAGAAATGACCCAAAATGTGAGCCTCATATGACTCATAAGAGTGTCACCATGATGAGCCTGAGCTCTGAGGCCATTTCTTTCAACTAAAGAACACTAAAGTCCATTCGCTTGCATTGAATTATACGCTGACAAAACGGAATTGCTGCGGTTTTACTTCAAATTTTCGTCGAACAGGACGGACAGTAACTAGATAGGCTGGCTGTGTTACTAGAATGGAAAATATGGTGGATGTTTATATGAACGGGCAGGGGGTTCTTTAAATTATAATGCATGTGATTAAAAAGAAAATAAGAACAGAATATGATCTCTGCATTATGGCCTATTCACTCTCTTTCCTTGTTGCTGGGGTGGTACCATTAGTATATATCTTTTACCTAGAAAGGTGCATGTAATGGAGGGTTCCTAAAGATTGTGCAATCAGGCATGTCTTTAACTGTAGTATAAAATTTGCAGAAGTCCTCTGAACATAATTCCTGTATGAATATTAGGCTCATTATTTAAATGTCTACTGTAATATTTTGGCTACTTGTTGGAGTCATAGGGCTTAGTCCCTGCAGGTCTCAATAGGTGCAACCTGATTATTTATAGACGACTATTGAGCTTTGGATTAAACTCATTCAATTCAGGTGATCATTCAAACAATGACTATGGACACCCGATAATAAATACAACTTTGATAATGGTGCATTATGATTGTCTTCACTGCGACAAAATGCAAAATAATCTCAGATCAGGGTGGCGTTGTCACCTCATAGCAAGAAAGTTCTGGGATCGAATCTGCTGACTGACTGGGTCCCTTCTGTTAGGAGTTGCTCTCCTCCTATGTCTGTGTGGGTTTTCTCCGGGCGCTCTGGTTTCCTTCCATAGCCGGAAGACATGCAGGTTAGATCACTTGTCTACTCTAACTTTCCCATAGGTGTGAATGTGAGTGTGAATGGTTATTTGTCTCTGGGGATCATCAGATCCCACACTGTAAACCACTGATATAGGGTACCCTTAAAACTTTACTCGAAAAAAGCATTTTCAGCGTACACTATATCCATGTTTCTAGGTAACAGATACGTCACAAGCATTTTTAATAGAAAATATAATCAAAGCATGTCATGAGTAAGATAGAAAATTCCTAACATTTACATATATTTTTACTCGTACGTCCACAGCACTGTTGAGTGCTTGAATGTGATTTGTTCAAAAGTTGCTCATTTTCTATAACAGCAACTCTGACGGTATTCTAATTCGTTAGCATTTCTGTAACAACAGTTTACACTGAGACCTGCACGGCAGACCCTCCACAAAAACTGATTTAAATACCATGTGCAATTACTGATATAGTGAGTATTTCTCTTACGATACGTTTGCTTAGGATTCTGGGAAGGAGTCTCCAGCGTCAGCACTTTGTAACAGTCCGACGTGAAGCTGTAACTGTAACTTTTCTGACACAAGCAGGTCTTTAGTACAGAGGACTGAGTTTTGTGGCAATGGAGAGTGTGGAAAAGAAGTGAAGAAGCGTGTGCAAGCTGGTTGGAACAGGGTGGAGAAAAGTGTCAGAGGTTTTGTGTGATAAAAGAGTATCAGCAAGAATGAAAGGAAAGGTGTACAAGATGCTGGTGAGACCAGCAATGTTGTATGGCCTAGAGACAGTGGTGCTGAGGAAAAGTCAAGAGAAAGAGCTCGAGGTGGCA
>JAQMCW010000015.1:4820762-4831887 GCA_030068335.1 Chrysichthys cranchii | reverse complement strand
CCTATGTACATATTTTTTAAGACTAGACGAGATAAGACAAGTAAACACTGAGTTAAAATTGTTAATTCAACACTGGTGGAATGTGTGAGGTTTGTTAGGGTGAGGTTGAACACGCTCTTCTCTCCTGAAGGTGCCATGCAGGTCCTCGCGCTGTTCACCGCACTGAAAGCCGCCTGCGTGCTGCTCCTCTCCTCCCGCATCTCCAGCTCAGCGGCGGCCAACAGCAGCGGCCGGTGGTGGTGAGCTCTCTCTCTCTCTCTCTCTCTCTCTCTCTCTCTCTCTCTCTCCATAGCAGTTCCTTGATTATGATGATGATGATGATGATGATGATGATGATGATGATGGTGATGATGAGGCAGATTCCTGCGTTGGGTGCTGACACTCATTTGTCTCTTTTTGATGATTTTTTTTTTTTAACACAGTGCTCCATGGTTGAACTCACTGTCCTTGATCTATTTGTGTAAACTGGATCTCAAGCTACTGTATACGCACTGTAGAGTAATTCAGCACTGAGCTTGTTGACTTATTAATGCGATATTATAATGCGCACGTCCTGGATACATATCCACTTATTTATTAATCAAATCCCACAGCAGAAATCTGGGAGGAGGAGGAGGGTAGGGGGGGGGATTCAATGCAAATACAAAACATCTGAAACGCAAAGGCATAAAACAAACCCTTTATTCTAGGCCCTGTTGTAGCACTGGATGATTTCCCCCCTTTTACGTGTGTGCTCTGGACTCGTGAATCTGTTTAAACCCTTATACGAGTGGAGCTTTTTCTACTGAATATAGGAGTAAAAGAGTTCAGTCAAATGAAGTGTATTTACACAGAGGCCATTGCTCTCTCTCTCTCTCTCTCTCTCTCTCTCTCTCTCTCTCTCTCTCTCTCTCTTCTCTCAGTATGTCTCCTTGTCATTTTGACAGTGCGGCTTGAACGCGTGACAACAATTCCTCTCCAATATGGGCTAAATTAAATGCGGATTTATATCATGAGTGATGAATCGGTTCCTTTCCAGATCCGATTCATGCCCGTTTTCTCTCTCGTAAGGTGCTGGACATTCCTGCATATACAGGATAAAAAGGATTGCGCCCACATGGTTGTAGGTGTATAATAATACGTTGTAATAGCAGCACGCATTCGGAATCTCGATTCTGATTGGTCAGAAGGTGTTGATTAATTTTCTCGAATAGCAGCTTTGAGAACCGTGTCTGCTGCCAGGCAAATCACAGTGTGATATTAATGCTCTGGTGCTTCTATAGCAACAAATCATTCACAGAGATTTGCATGCCAGGCGATCCACATAATCCAAGACTAATAATAAACAGAGTAAAAACTTGCTGGGGTTTTTTAAGCAACAAAAAATATGTCTGGTGAAGCTTTCTGAAAGGAGACGTTTATTCAACCTTTATGGAAATAGTCTCCAGGATCAGTGTCCTTTAATGTTCTCTTCTATGGGAGACGATTTGGGTTTCTTCTTATTAATTCCAAGAGAGAGCGAGAAAGAGGATGTCTAAATGGTTTTCAAAAGGCGCAAGTCAATATTTATTAATACATTTGAAAAAGAATGATGTTTTTGATGTTTAATGATGAGGAATTACAATGCTTCACGTATTATCCCACCTGTGCATTATTGTTCTATAATAGCACTTATAACAGCAATTTTTTTTTAAGTCCTTGCTTATTGTACACAAGGACCACAAGCTGAAAGTGAGCTGCTGGCTTTTGACAAATCCTACCTCATTAAGTAGGAAGAACATTTCATGGCTATCCCAAAATCGATTAAGTACTGTAGTCCCATATTCAGTACTCTTAGCTCTTGAAGTATCTTTTTCCTTGGTGGGAGCACTGGTAAAGGTGTGCTGGAGCTGGAAAGCGCCGAATAAGTGGACACTTTCTATGAGGTTACCAGTATTCCTTACTATTCCTTTTCCTATTTCTATTCCTTTTACTAATAACCCTGTACCAAGGTCACGGTTAAAAGCATGGACTATGCTGATCACCAATGTGAATATGCTTTAAATATCACACAAAGAAGACGAGATGCTCAGAACTAAAAGCAGCTTTGGTGGTCAAAAGCCTTTAATAATAATTTGTGATTAATATTTAGTGTCACTTGACATTATTTATAGACTGGGTATAGCAGTGGCCCATCTCCAGGCAAGTCTAGCTTAATAGTTTGTGCTCTGTATAATTATAGCCTACTGTTATAGCAACGTTTATTTATTAGGTCAAGGTTAAGAAAATATTTCCTGTTTTATGTGGAGGATCTTAGAAGCTTTAAGTCTGGTCCGCTTGGTTGTAGCGATGCTCTGTAATTTGAACATCGCCACAAATAATTCACAGTACTTTTTTTTCTACGCGTTTAGTTGTATACACTGAGTAGAGCATGTTACTTCAGGGAGCAAAAATGTGAAAGAATGAAGACTGACAAATGATTTAGAGGGTTTCCTTGAATAGTCATAATGACAGAAATAAACAATGCTTGTGACACTGAGAGCAAACCTCCATCAGGCTTATCGTTGTCTCTGCTCTGCCAGGGGGATTGTGAATGTCGCATCATCCACCAACCTCCTCACCAACAGCAAGAATGTGCAATTAGCTCTGGACCCTAGTCTTGCTTTGTTAAGCCGTCGGCAGAGGAAGCTGATTCGGCAAAACCCCGGCATCCTCCATGCCATCGCGGCCGGTCTTCATACGGCCATCAAGGAGTGCAAGTGGCAGTTCCGTAACCGCCGTTGGAACTGTCCGACATCTCACACTCCTACAGTGTTTGGTAAAATCATCAACAGAGGTAAGCTTACCTTGTATTTCATTCTGTACTCTTACATAATTCATCTTTTCCTACACACTCTTAAGATTTTGATTATAAGGCTACTGTACTGTGGAGTTTAACTGAGAGCTGTTTTGACTTATCTATTTACACCTATACACTGGGAATACCTAAAGAATGCTGTGGTTCCTCTTTTGCCAGGCTGCCGAGAGACGGCATTTGTGTTCGCCATCACAAGTGCTGGTGTTACCCATGCGGTGGCACGATCCTGTTCTGAAGGCTCTATCGAGTCGTGCACCTGTGACTACCGGAGACGAGGGCCAGGGGGTCCAGACTGGCACTGGGGAGGCTGTAGCGACAATGTGGACTTTGGCAGGATGTTTACACGGGAGTTTGTGGACTCCAGTGAGAGGGGCCGTGACCTGCGGTACCTCATTAATGTACACAATAATGAGGCTGGGAGAATTGTAAGACCCCACTAATCAGCTGTTAAACATGGTTAGGTATATTTCTATAAATCATCTAGGAGTCTAACATGTTTTATCCTTCCTAATTTTTTGCCAGACGGTTTCCTCAGAGATGCGTCAGGAGTGTAAGTGTCACGGGATGTCAGGCTCCTGCACTATTCGCACCTGCTGGATGCGTCTGCCCAGCTTCAGGACAGTTGGAGACTTATTAAAAGACCGCTTTGACGGTGCTTCCAGAGTGGTGTATGCCAACAAAGGCAGCAACCGGGCATCTCATCGAGCCGACCCCCGCCACCTCCAGCCCGAGAACCCTGCTCACAAACTCCCTTCCACGCAAGACCTTGTGTACTTTGAAAAATCGCCCAACTTCTGCTCCTACAACAGCAAAACGGGTACGCTTGGGACGTCTGGGCGCACCTGCAACAGTTCCTCCCCAGCACTGGATGGCTGTGAGTTGCTGTGCTGTGGGAGAGGGTATAAGACCCGGATTGAGAAGATCACTGAGAGATGTCACTGCACTTTCCACTGGTGCTGTCACGTGAGCTGCCTTAACTGCACCAGCACGCAGACACTGCATCAGTGCTTATAACAGTTGTGGCAGTAGGCATTGTTCCTGAGATCATCGATAGGGCGTGGAAGTGGTCAATGGATTTGCTTGACCAGGGGGCAAAAATAGAGAAACTGACAGAGATTTTGGTTTAATGGTGACATAAGATAATCAGCCATTTCCTTGATATTATTTTTCTACATTGAATAGAACGGTTGTTGTACTGTGAGAGAAACCCTAAAAGCTGTGCATTTCGAAAAGTGCTTGGGCACAAACCCTAAGTTTAAGTGTTTACTCAAAACATTATAATAGTAGATTTAGAGTGAGTGCATCGAATTACATGAATGAAATGCAATGGAGACTACTATGCACTGCTATCCACTATGGTACACAGAGAAGCTAACCAGTTACTGAGAAGGATTGAGTCCAAAAATACGTACAGATTTCGAGGCCAGAACCACCAGTCTCAGGGTTCTGCCATCTCCTCCCTCTCTTGCTCTCGGATTCTCCGGGGAGCAAGAAACTGGGAAGCAGGAACTGGACACAAGCTCTGACAGATGTTTCTGTGGCCAGGGAACCACAAGCATAAACGGTGAAAACCTCCTACTGCAGGATAGTACTTTAAAATATCAGTGTGCTGTTTTCCTTAGCTGCAGCTCAACTTTTCGTACAAAAAAACAAAACAAAATAATATTATGTGAAGTACATCTCAAGCATGTGCTGGTTAACGATTTCTGTATAGTGCAGGAATGCTGGATGTCGTCCAAATTCTTAAGATTTCCCACTCAAACTCAGCGTACTTCCCGGCCCGACTAACAACGTCCTGTCATTTTGTATTCGTACTCATTGCTGTGTGGTATACCACACTGTGGTACTGATAAAGAATGGCTGCAAACAAACACTAACAAAGAGACCAGCCGTTTCTCGTAAAATGAATGAATGTAGTGATCAAACACTGAACGAAGCTTCTGAATTGATCTGCTTTTTTGTGGGTGTATGGAGTAGCACTAAAAATGTAGTAACTGTATAAGAAACAAAAGCTATCCAGAGAACTTGGAACAGACGGCGCACAAGACAAAAAGGGCACCTGTACCACTATGTAAAATAAAATGATGATATAAGATATAAGATAATCCTGTGTGTTATCTGCTACCTAGTTTACAGTGAAGCGTGGAGTGTGAAACCACAACAACTGTTTTGTATATCAGCTGGCAAAAACCAAAATGTTGTAAATACTAAACATAGATGAATTATATATTTATGCTGACAAAACCTAGACATTACAAAAATGATAAAATCCAAAAGCAGAGTGAAAAAGCTATCAGTATTTTCATGTGTATTTTCATTCACTGAGTTTTTAAAGCATGTGTTAGACCACAAATCGATGAATGTACAGTACCGTGCAAAGGTCTTTGGCTCATTAATTTTTTTTAAATACAAATTTTGTTTTTATTACAAATTCTGCATTATTGAGGCAACAGAAAAACATTTTTCGATTCACAAACATCACTTTTGCAAAGAAATCATTTATATTTGAAAAATGTTTGCATGTCAGTAAAGAAAGCAACGAATTACACAAGAGACCAATTTTAAGACAAAAAACAAACAAACAAACAAACAAACAAAAAGGCTTGGTGCAAAAAAAAAAAAAAAAAGAAGAAGAAGCAAATGCGAGAGTCAAAGTCTCCAGAAGATCTGACATATTCTTCAAGATGCTCAGAAAAACTTACCAGCTCATTTCCTTACAAAACTACACAAATTGTACCTAGAACTACTATTTAAGAAAAAAAAAAGTAAAGGGTTTGTTTCGTTTATTAGTATTTACCACACATTGCAGTATTTTTCATTTAATAATTTCATTATTTTTGAAGTCATCTTTACCTTACAGCATTTCCTTGCATGTGCCTAAGGCTTTTGCACGGTACTGTATATATGTATCTTAAAACAACTGCCCTGGATTTATTTCTCTGAAAACAGAACGTTTTATATGCACTGAACAGCAGGTTGGGTTTTTTTTTTGTGTGTGTGTGTGTGTGTGTGTGTGTGTGTGTGTGTTCATAAAAAATAAATACAAATATTTATTGTTGTATGATGGAACTGATAGAGAAGGGGCAGTAAGAAACAAAGTATTTTAGTATTAGGGCTTCTCGGTGTAAGATTTAGAAAAATGTTCATGCTGTTGTGAAATAGTGTAATAGTTAAATAAAGTTTCTATTTTCAAGTAAAAAGTGTCCCTTGTTTTGAATATTAGATTCAGGTACTCAGTTTAATATAGAGGACATTCATGACTCTCATATCATCTTAGAAAAACACGGCTAATCGCTATGTTTAAGATAAATCCACACTGCAAGTGCATAAGTTGATTAGATCCCTTCGACCCAAAGTCCCTGCTGAAAGCTCATGAGCAGGCCGCTCCACCCCAAATCCACACAAACCACAGAGAGAACGTGAGCGGTGCCAAAACACAGCGTCAATTCTATATGTTTTTACAACACCGAAGGTTTTGCTTCATTTACTTAATGTCGGTAAAAATAAAGAAATAACGACAGGACATTTTTCCCCCATCCGACTGGCGGGCGAGCTTGACCACAGGAGTTTGGAAACGGTCAGGGAAACGGTCCTCTCTCAGACTGGTGAGGGTCGGCCAGCCAGAGAACCACACACCCGTGCTTATCCAATGACTCCCACACCCAAAACACGGAAACAGACAGAGGGAGAGTGACAGAGGGGAGAAAAGAAATGACAGAGGGACAAGTCACAAAGATGTAGAGAGGAAAAAAAAAACAAGTGCACAAAGCATCTAAGATGCTGGTAATCCTCTGAAGGATTGGATCTGGAAGAGGAAGCCAGACATCAGCAGTAGACTGATTCAGAGATAGACCAGAGAACAAGTAGCTCAAGTCAGTCTGCGCAAAGCATAAAACGGCGGTCAAATGACTGAGGGTTGGAGTGATGGAGAGACGAAAAGCCTAGGAGATATGAGACTAATGACAGACATATCCTCTGGCTCTATAATTATATTTATATATTTTTTTAAAAGTGTGCCAAGGTTGAAATTTATTATTCAGTTAACCAAAGATGTGCCGTTAAGTTCGTCCTAATGGCGATGCATGAAAGGGGAAAAAATGAACTGTGAGCTAGCAAGAATCTGTGCCGCGCAGGCCAAAAAATGGATTTTAATACCGAGCGTCCTAGCCTAAGAGGTTGATGGGTACACAGATATGCCTTGGAAGGCTGAACGTGCACAAATACTGAGAATTAGCCATGAGTGTGAGGAAAAGAGATGATCGGGAAAAGGGATAAAGGGACTAAATAAGGCGGCATTCCCAGGCACTGGAGGGACGAAGGAGGCAGTGGAGGGGTACTGTCATTGTGGGAGTGCTGAGGAGTCAGTGATAATTAGCTCAATTAGTGACAAAGGCAGTGTAATAAATACCGACTTAGTGTCTGGGTCCCTGCTGTCTTCTCGCTGCACGGTTTGTGATGCAGCCAGGGACTGATGGACAATTCATTAAACCGACAAAATACCCCACCGTCCAGGCGTGACGCTGCGAGTTAGACCCCTACTGGCTTCGGCCATTGTTCTAATTGTCTGGGTTGGAGTCGCTTTCTAGCCCTCTTCTCTTTACCCCCGCCTTCGTTCTCTCCTTTCACAAAAACCCAAGGAGTTAATGCCCCTACCTAACTCGGTAAGTAGGTGATCGGCAGGTTGGGAAGAAAAAAAATGGAAAGAGTTTCTTGGAAAGAGGGAGGGGTTGGGTTCTTGGTGGGATTAGGGTCTGAGGGTTGCCTGGGAGTGTGGAGACCGGCCCCGATCGGAATGTCAGAGAGACGAGTCCAGAAGCTCGGATACGGGACAAAGCGAGAGTTAATTAGGAAAGATCGAAGGGGCTGGCGACAATGGGCCGCCACCCGAGTCGAGATGAAATTGCTTCCGCGGATTATTGGGGAGCAAGTGTGTGGGTTTCAGGGACAGGGAGGGGAGACGAGGGGGTTCACGTAGAATGGGATTGATGGCTGCCCCTCTGCTTGGGGAGCAGGGGAGCGAGCGAGGCTGACCGGCTGTTCCCACAGTCTGCTCTCCTGCAGCCACCTTTGACACGTAGGCTTGCCAGGCGGCAAGCAGGGAGGGAGGCTGGGAAAAGAGAGATGTGCTGAACGGAGGCACAAAAAAAAACAAGCCTTCAAAAAAAAGCAGAAATTCATCATTTCTACCGGTGCAAGGAGAGTGATGAGACGTGTGAAAATGGAGGGGAGTTTATATTAAGACACCAGAAATGCAAAGAAAGAAGATGTCAAAAGTCGTACTTTTGTTCATGGATATTGGTTGGAGTGAAGCAGAAGATTTATGGACTACCCAGTCCGTTAAGCGCAAACTCTGTTTTGACTTCAAAAAACAATAAAACCCCAATTTAATATGTGTCTCATAGGAGACTTTAACTTGAGAAGCAACTTAACCAGAAAAAGCCAGCAGTGGTTTGGTGCTAATTGAATAATTGCATAAATTAAATCAGTTCATGTGGGCCAAAAGACAAAACCACATTACTCTGGACAGAGTAGATGTTGACTGAACATATTTCAGAAGACTTTTTTGCAGAGTTTCCACTGGTGCTGACTGCTACTAGCAGAGATTTCTCAGGAGTGGTCCCAGGGGAGAAAACACATCAGTTCTACCAGATATGTTCGCATACATGAGTTCGACATATTGATCTTTCTGAAAAGCAATCATGATGACCGGGCCAAGACTCCTTATTAAAATTCCTTTAAAACCCTGAAAGCTTGTTTTCCCTGGTGAGGCGCTGGGTCGTCACAGGAGTTGAGGGGCTGCTGGGTAGAAATGGGCCAAAGAGGGTGTGTGGAATGCGACCGCATTTTGTGTCACCATGCTGAATAACACACGCTGTGCAGCGGTCGGAGAGGGCCGATCAGAAGTGTGGCGAAGTCGGTTTTAGCAGAGCTGGTGTTTCCTCCCAGGGCCTGAAGGAAAGGAAAAGCCTGGAGGCACTGAGACGCAAAATCCTGACGCTCTGTGGTTTCACCCCTCTGACGAGAGGGGTTTTGGTGACACAGCGCGCTCTGGATTATGTTATGTATAATTTGTGAGGCGGTGATAATTGGGAGGTGTGGAAGTGCTGTGGTGCGTGGGTTGGGGAGTGCCCAGGCACAGCAGCTGGGCAATAGGCCGGGTCCAGGAGAGCTGAACTCTACAGACTGCCTGACCCTCTCAGCAGATGGTGGCTCCAAAGAAACTGCCACCATCCAGCACAATGGCTTTGCCCTTGTAACATCTCCATCATTCTCTGAGACTCTCCGCCACGCTGCCGAGGAACACCCAGCACCCGCAGTAGGCATGACAATGTATTTCAAATGCCATTCAATAATACCTCAAGTGTCAAGTGATAAATGCACGTCATTTATTCACTGGTTGCTAATAAGCCAAATTAATAAATCAACAGAGAAAACAATTTCGCGTTTTCTGATCTCCATAACGTCGGACCGTTATCCTTGAAATAACACTACTGAGTTATGTTGATAATTATGAGAATGAGCAGATGAGAAAAATCCCAAGCATAACTGTGGCAAAAGAGTGTTGTTTTAATGTTCATGCTTTCCATATCCATAAGTCTTCGGAGATCAAGCTCACAAATAAAACTTTTACAGTTATGCTGCATGTCTCTGATTAACCCTTTATAGGGCACTAATTGAAATACTTGGAAATTAAAATTTTCAACCCTAGTGTGTTATTGGGGGATATTAAAAGACTTCGTATCGCAAGAATTTTTCACATTTTTATGTTGGAAATCAAGGTCAATAGCGTTACCATATATGTCCAGTGTAGGGTAAAATTTTTTCCAAAAACATAAATATATCTAAAAAATGTAAGAAAAACACATATCAACTTAAAGGAACATTGATTTAGGATGGGAGATATCCATGTAGTTCTACAACCTCACAGAGAGGCATAGGGGGCATTTTGATGTCCGTTACGAAATACGGTTCTTTGCCCAATAAAGGGTAAATGATACTAAGAGAGCTTTAAAAATGACTGTGAGAGACAGAAAAAAAGAGAATTCTCACTCAGCGGATGAGTCTTAAACTGTTGCTTTCCCGTGGATGTGCTTGCTGTGCTTAGGGAGCGAGTGGGGGATGTGGACAGACCGCTGGATCACACTGAACGACCATGCTGACGTCTGTGGTTTAGCCTCAACACCCTGAGGACCACTGAATAAACGCTGCCCAAACTGCAGTACAATTTCTCTGGATAAACCCAGCGTAAAGGGCTTGGTCTGCTTGTGTGAGTGTGTGTGAAGGTGTCTGTGGAAATATGGGATAATTTAGCTAAACCCCCCCCACACACACATGATGCTCTGCCATGCTGAAAGTAATCCAGGTCAGGATGGTGCGATAGCATCTGACAAGAAGTGGAGTGCTGCTACCACCTCAAAGTGGATTATTTTCCAACCTAAAATGGGTTATTTCTCTTACAGAACAGCAATTTGCCAAAGGTTATAAATATTTCATTTCTTAATAAATGAAAGATTGTGTTTTTAGACGATTAATAGTTACATTTTATGTTGTGTTTATGTAACATCCATGAGAAAATTTAGTTCCTGTTATCATCTACATTATAGCAGCTATAAACAGCCTCTGTTTTTCTCTCTCCTTTCTCTTCATTACACACTTTACTTTACAGAGAAACTACAGGAAGTACCAAATCCTCCCTCCTAAAGACTTTCCTGTGATCGTTTACAAAGCATTGACACTGGAGACTCCTTCCATAAATGTAACATCTTCAGCTCTTAATAAAAAAAGCTCAAGCATATCAAAGATATATATATATTTTTCCTTTGGTATAAAAAGTCTTGCAAGTTTAAAACATTTGTGTAAACCATTAGCTGATACACTTAAGAAAAAATTTATATGTAAAAAAAAAAAAAAAAAAAAGAGTGACTCAATTTTTAAATGGACAGCTAATCATCCTTTCACAGATCCATGGCCATCAGATGAAGATAGGACAGGTTGGTCATTTTTTTCTCCTGTGATGTATTAGAGCACTGGAGTTTTCTTTTGTAAGCGTTATTATTTCAGTTGCCCATACACTGATTTGTTCAGTGCAGTAACGATGTGACACGGTATCAGAAAGAATAAACAAAATCTATACATTGCTTTCATAAACAACAGAAAGGACAATACAGAAATAATCAAACACTAGAAAACTACACAACAAGAAAAAAAAAGAAAAAAGAAAAGAAAAAAGGAAGCGCCTTTCTGTGTGGAGTTTGCATGTTCTCCCCGTGTCTGTGTGGGTTTCCTCCGGGTACTCCGGTTTCCTCCCAC
>JAQMCW010000015.1:4777667-4789692 GCA_030068335.1 Chrysichthys cranchii | reverse complement strand
TTATTATTATTATTATTATTATTATTATTATTATTATTATTATTATTATTATTATTATTAATTTTATTTTATTTTTTTTACAGACAGCATACGGGCTTTTCATTTCAAAGCCTAAAAGCCAGATTTTTTTTTGTCTAGAGTACCCACTGACAGTGTAAATAAGAATTTTTTCTGCCTGGATTGTTGTGTGTGATAAGTTTATTCAAATGAATGTATCTTGTTTTACTTTTAACACTTTCCATCAACATTCATTCTGTGTTCTGGACAGGCGTGTATTGGTGTTCTGTGTTTTGGTAGCTCTATCCAGGGGACACTGGAAACGAGGCTGAAATACACCCTGGAGGAGATGCCAGTCCAGCATTCACACACACAGTCACTCACTTATTTACACCTGGGGCAATTTAGAGTCTCCAACTGATTGTGACATAGAGAGGACATTGGAAACTTTATTTAGAGGATCCAACACAAAGGTTAAAATCAAGAACACAGAAGCTGTGGAGTGGCAATGTGACATGCTGCTCCTTCATCATCATATAATGACAATTTATGACAATATAATAAACAGATTTTGAATTCCCCAAATGACTGGACTCTACACAGCAAGGTCCTAAAAATTAGAAAAAAGTAGCACATTGCTAACTTTGCCGAAACAGTAATAAATGTTCTACGACATTGCAGACATGATTCAGTTTTAAATCTCATCGACAGTATGCATACTTCTGTGGCCTACACCAGGTCTTAGCGGACCCAAGCTGCTTGTGTTCTTATTCCAAGAGGAAGATGCTTCGCATGCCACAGACTCACCAAGGCAGATGTTTAATAGTGGCTCAGCAATTTAAAAGGAAGCAATGACAGACTTCACCAAGCTCTAGGAGGTGGCAGCATGCAATGTTGCTCTGTTTATGAATCTCAAAATGCTCCATGCATCACTACGTGAAATTGAGAACATATAAAGATCTTTCTTTATTTTTACCCCCCGGACAGACGACATATTTTGTCTATGCGGTGTATGAGTGAGCTGGCAAGAATCAAACAAACTAAAGATGTCAACATTTTAAAGTTTAGACTTCTGAAACAGGCAGTGACTCGCTACAGGTGTGATTTAAATGTTAGGCAGCTGTAAGCAAATAAGAGAGACAAGTAACATCAAGTCATTTTTAACTAAAACTCTTGACACAGCATAATTGTATATTATACATTATATTACATATACATATATTAGATTTTAGTATTATTTCTATTCTCCTTGAGGCATGGGCGCAGATGGGCCCAGGACGGGTGGGATGTGTCCCCTTCAGATTCATAGTGACCTTGATCCATCCCCCCACTTCAAGGCAAAAGAAAAAAAAAGATGAAGAAAAAAACATGCATCTGCTGTCTCTAAACGTTGACATTTTGGTCCCCCCAGTTCAAAAATCCTACCTGCGCCCTTGCTTTGATGTAAGCCTACATCTTTTTTTCTTCTTGAGTTCATCTGATTAATTGATATACAGTACACTGATGTGGAGATTTCTGCTGTTATGATTTACACATTTCTCCCACAAACAAACAAACAAACAAACAAATAAACAAACAAACAAACAAAAATCCATTCTAGCAGAAAATGATACAGTGTTGTGCAAGAGTCTTAGGCACATGCAAATAAATGGTGTAAAGTAAAAATGACTTCAAAAATAAAGAAATTTCATATTTCTGTCTAACAGAAAACTTCTACAATGTGCAATAAACAGTAATAAACCAAATAAAGTCAATATTTGGCATGGTGACCCTTTGCTTTTTTTTTTTTCTCTCTCAAAAAATAGTCCCAGGTACAATTTGTCCAGTTTTATAAGGAAATGAGCTGGTAAGTTTGAACAATCTGCCACAGTTCTTCTGGACATCTGGAAATGAATTCATTATTATTATTATTACTATTATTATTATTATTATTATTATTATTATTTTGCTCTGAAAAGTGGTCTCTTTTTTTTGTTCTTTACTGGCATACAAACATTTTTCAAATACGATAGAGGTTATATTTTGGAAAAGTAACGTGTAAATTCCAAATGTTTTTGTTCTAACTGAATGAAACAGAATTCATAAAAGAAATATCTATAACAAAATATGTTAATACAAATAAATACGGTGCCCAAGACTTTTACACGGTGCTGTACTCTTTAACATTAATTAAGACCGAAAAGTATATCAGCAGGGAAACAAAAGCGTTTGTCTCAGGGTAAACCACACCCACTTAGGGTTTAAATTCCCAAACCCCGCCTCCTGATCACCAAACCCCGCCCCTTCTAACTCCGCCCCCATAGAAGCAGTACTACAGCGTGGGTCGAAATGTGTGCAGTTTGTTTGTGGTTCCTCACGAGTTGTTCTCTGTTTTTTTTTTTTTTCTTTTCAGCTGTAGCTCTTCGTGCCAAGTAATGTATTTAAAGCTGTAGAAATGTAGTTTAGGATCTCCTTCGCTTGACTGGCTTACAGGGACATTACGGGCTGCCTGCGACCCTGTGATCAAAGACACCGCGTCTACGAGGACAAACAGCAACTTTGTTTCTAGCACATGCCTGTTTCTTAATTTCACTTCCTGAGGATATGATTTCAGAGGATGGAAACAAACGACGACGTGTCCATTAGAGAGCAGCTCTTCCACGACCGGGTCCGAGAGGCCATAGTAAGTTGGACTGTACAAACAGTTTTTAAGCCTGATCTCGGATGTGTGACATAGTCAGAAGTCCTAGTTTAACAAGAACCAACAGGGACAACACTAAAAAGAGGATGTTTGCCAGCATGGTGATTGATTTGAGTCTAATGGTTGTGAAATGCACGAAAAATAAATAATAAGGAAAGGGGGCGGATCCAGGTTACATTTTAGTACATTATGTACTGAAGTATTTATTTATTTTTTTAAACCTACTTGCTGATATAAAACCCTACTCTCTCCATCAGATATTTTAGTATGTTTAACAGCACAATGAGAAACTTTTCAGTGTCTATTGATTGTTGTGGTGTTGTGATTAATATTTTTGTCTTCGAGCACTAGGGAACTGATGCATAACATATCTTTTGATCCAAATCAGAATGGAAATTTAAATGCACAGCCATTAAAAAGGATATCTGAGGCTTGCAAATTCACAAGATAAACCTGTATGATCATGATGTCTTTATTGGACCGATTCTTGTATAATGCAAAGTGAACTTCAGTCCTGAGGAAACTTACAACGAGGCAATGATGCTGACCTTTACACTTGGACCGTATAAATCTCACACTCAGCAACTTTCCGAGAACTCCAGAGAATGATTCCAGACATCCGTGTACAGCAATGCCGAAAATAAATCAGGTTGAAATAAAATTGCATTGTTATTGGATAGATCTGGGTCCATTGGGAAATCCAACCTGTTTGTTGATTCGGATGTTGCAGAAGCATATTGGTGTCTAATGAACTCCACCGATGAAGGCCTGGTGTCTTTCAGACCAGCTGGCGGTGGTATAATCATGACCTGCCTGTGCAGTTATGTAAATCTGAGCTGAATTTGTTTTTGCTAGCCCTGTGCATGTGCACTTCCTGTGCACACAGTTCCCCCTGTGCTCTCCAGAGCTACATTCCTGCTGGATGTGGAATATATTTTTCCGTAATCGTTTAGCCTTGCAAAGTGTGCACTAAAATTGTTCGGTGCTGTAATCTGCAATAAATATGTCGCTGTCTGTAGGAATTGGACATCTATATCTACACTGGGATTTCTCAAACTGTGAGATAAAGTCCATAGACCCCAGTTCTACATAGTTATCCTATGGACATTGTTTAAATGTGTCCAGTCAAATATTTTCTATTTATCAGAGCCTTGGGACGTTTTATTTCTGAACATTTCACAGACAGAACACCAAATTTGTTGAAGCTGACGTTATTCATAGGCATAGTTTTCGATTGATTGGGATTTTGGCTTAAACCCATTCAATTCAAGGGACCAGTCAAACAGAGTAAACTAACTAAAAGAACTCCAATAATATAATAATTATGATAAAGTAGGTTTTCACCATTGTAACGAAATAAAACATCTTGGACCCCACTTTGGAAACACAGGTTTAGAGAACAGGTCGAAATTGTAGGCTAATTCTTGTGTGTTTTTGAGAAAAAGATGGAAAAAAACTTGAGCAGATAATATTAAGGACCACCAACAAGCTTATGTTGTTGTTACTGAAACTTTGTACCCACCAGTGTTGAAACAAGTTAGAATTCTGTGTATAATGAAATGTCATACACGTTGGAAATGTCTGTACTGTAGCCTCCTGTCAGCCCTAGTACACACTCAGGTTGCTTATAAACAGTGTGAGGAAACGGGGATGGGCCTATCTGTAGAATTTGTTAGTGGAAAAAGCACACTTGAGACAGGACGGAGTAAAAGAGTTGGGTAATAAAGCAGTCCCAAGAAGTGTGTGTAAATGTACATGGTGTATTTTGAAGTGTTTCATAGGAGCACTTGGCTTTCGGTTTTCCATTCTGCATAGTGTGCTGTTGTATGATCCTGCCTGAAGAACTCGTTCCAGGTGAACTTGGTGAGCGGTGATCCTCTTCATGAATGGGTTCCATTGTTTTGTATAACTGCCAACAAATTTCAGTAAAAAGAGACTTCACATACTTGGGGTTGCAGTTGGTAACAAACATAATTAGGGTTAGGAGTAGGCAATATCTCTGGCCTTTTCCTAGACCGTTACTACCTCTACCTTTGCCCCATGTTTGCCTTGGTGAACAGATAATCTACCCCAAAAACATGTTCACTGTTCACACCACAGTGTAGTGCTTTCTCAGTGTGTCACTCCATCTTGTTTTGACAATTTTGCGATACAACAGCTTTATGTCCTTAAACTATTAAAATGATGGCATGTTTAATGGAAAGACGTCTTCATGATAGAGACAAAAATATCATCTAAAGATTATACTGCAACATTTTGCTGTGCTGTGCAATGCGTTAAAACAAGCCGGGGAGCCTATGATTTATTATAGTAAAAATTTTAGTAGTTATTTATCCGTCTTCAGTGGCTGCTTTATCCTGGTCAGTGTCAAGGTTGATCTGGATACCATCCCAGGAAGACTTGTGTCAGGTAGAAACACACTTTGGATGGGACTCTAGTCCACTGCAGGAAAACATGCAGACACATTCATGCCTGGGGTAATTAGGCTTGGCCAATTCACCAACCTAGGATACTTTGGGAGGGGGAGGAAAATGGAGAACCAAGGGACAACATGATAAACCTCACACAAACTGTAACCTGAGCTCAGGGTTGAACTGGGGTCCTTGGAGCTGTGAGGTGGCAAAACTGCCCACTACAACACTGTTCCTCCGATGTAGTGAACAAGTTAGCTCATGTTGAGCTATTGTGCAATTCTAGCTAACAATAGGCTAACTTCTGTATTTTGTAATGAAAACACTAGCCAAGTCCTCAAGCAAGCTAGATAACACCAGTGATCAGGGTTAATTTGAATTTTTTTCCCTCCCCCTCCTTTTTTTTATTATAATGGAGTAATATCATAATTTATCCAAATGCTCAGACATCTTGTATAAAACCAGTGTGATCCGTATTACAAAGGCAAATATTACAACACGTATTAACCAAAATTTTGTAGTCAGTCTCAATACAGTTGCTTTCTACCTTAAGTTTTACATAGCATTGTACATTTAAGTTCACAGTTTCAAACCACTTTTTCTTTCTAGTTCACTGTTACTTTAGCCATTTTTTTCACCTGCTCTAGCTCGATGTCATTGCGTCAAAGAAGCCTGAATTAAGTGAAAAGATTTATTTATTTTTTTTTGGTTTCTTAGCTACTTCGCCTCCATTGTAAACACCTCAGAATAAATAAGCTGCTCCTCCCTGAAGGCTTTGTCATATTGCCAACAAAAACAGGGTGGATGGGTGACGTTGGTTGTGCTGTGTGTCTCCTAAAACCACATCTGTTACTATAGGGTGGAAATATACGCTCTTTACTGACAGCAGTACGTCAGGTAGAGAGATTGTACTGTAATTTGTCAGTTGTGCATCTGAACGTATGCTTTACCCACCCAGATTTATCCGTCACAGGGATGTGCTTTTTTGTGCTGATGATTGCACTTTAGGGATGAAATTCCCGTTTCCTGTCCTGCTTCCCTTTTGTGAACTCTTTATCCGGTGTTACCTGGCATGGCAGGATGTGTTTTTATTATGCTTTGAGTCTCTCTTTGTGTTGCTTAAAAAAACACCCCAAAAATTCAAAACCAGATTTCGAATTCACATAATAAATCCTAAAGTGCATGAAGAAATGCTTAATGTTGATCATGGCACAGTGATATTGTATCGTCAAAGGCTTAAAGGATGTTGCTTCAAGTACAGTAGTTCCCTTTTTTTTGCACTATTATGTGGGTAAATGTGTTGAAACATGCGTTGATGGCTTTAGAACAATGACGAATATACCAGAAGTACAATACTGACAAAAAGCCATATTACCTCTGATTGTCTTGCAATATTTAAACACTTATTATAGCGCTACTGTAATGTGTTGGTCAACATTAGATTAAATGTTGCCAGACAAATAGACATTTGGTCAAGCTGATTTAATGTTGGCTCACTCACTCCGCTAATCCTGGTCAGCCTCTTGCATCTGGTTTTACTGTCCACTGGGATTCGAGCCACAGCCTTCTTCCTCCATCTGTCACTGCTCTTTCATTTCCTATTTGTCGTTCATGAAGACTTGGTGCAGATTCCTGACTTTTACATCATTGACCTTTTCCTCAACACTTGCATGGATGTAATTACATTATTTGTATTTTTTAATAAACAAGACAGACTTGTGCGTTTGTTTCTGTCGTATGGCATTTTGACCCGTGTCAGTTTGTTCCATGTCAAGACATTGATAGGTCCAGACAGATATGCAGGTTTTCCCTCGGAAAGAAAAACATTTCGTCCCACGATACGCGATTGTTGTTGCGGCATGTGCTTGTGGAATGATCAATTGTTCAGCCCTTAATTAGTCCTTCATGCATGTAAAAATCGACTGGTACTTTATCCATATTAATGATCAAATCCACAGGGCTGTTTACAGAGTGAGTCTTTATGTGGATCAGTTTAATGTTCAGGATTTTCACAGCAGAATCCAACAGTAATATCTAATTAAATTGACCTTGCTTAATGTTAAAAATCTGTTTTTGCAACAATCACTTCATTTTCCTCTCCCTATCCTTGTTAAGTGTCTATTTTTTCTAGGTGAGCATGGGTGAATATAGTATTAGCCTGACAGTAATACTGTTTGCACTTTTAAACACAAAAAGGAGCTTATATGGTCAGGATTGTCACACCCAGATAAGGCCGGAGAATGTACTCTGCAGTGCAGTAATGTGAAAACTTGGCCAGCTAAGTAGTTCTCTAGTTGGAGCTATGCTATTTGTTTTTAATAGCTGAATTAGCTAGTCAGATAGATGAAAAAGTTAGCTCATGTTAGCACCTTATCATTCACTTGTACACTACCTATCTTTAAGTTAACATTTACATTTAAACTGTTAGCCAGGTATGTCAAACAACTAACAACAGGCTAAGTGTTATGATGGATAATTAAAACTGTAGCAAAATCATCAAGAAAGCTACCTGACAATAGGCTAAATGTTATATTATGGGATTTATACCTAGCATCAGCAAACTAGCTAACATTAGACTAACTAATATGCCATGTAATGTTAACCCAGCCCTAGCAAGCTAGTAAACATTTGACTAACTACTATATGATCTCATTTAAACCCATCTCTAATGAGCTAGCTAATATTATACTAACTGGCGGTTTCTGTCATTTAAACCCAGCAATAGAAGTGAGCTAACATTTTATAATTCTATTATCATATATAAAATATATAAAATCGTTTTATTGTAGCCCTGAATGAGGTGTGGAAATTAGCAATGAATAAACTGAGCTAACATAGTATATGTTGGTGAAAATAGTGTATGTTGGTGATCTGTTAGCAGAGCCGCAGCAAATATATTATATCAGACATGCAAGAAAATGTCTTTGTTGTGATATATTTTTGCTATATCACCCACCCAAAGTGCATGTCGGTACCCAATCAGTTATGCAATGCTGTCTGTATTTCCATATGTAATCCCTTGTCCTTGTCGATCATGTTCGCATTGTGTTCCTCACACTCCTTTACACCCAGATGCCTTTACTGGCCTGCTCAGACCTTTAATAGCTTCACATTTACGCACGTTTTCTATTGATAAGCTGCCAGTGTGTATGACCAGCTGTGACTAAGTGCGGCGTGGTGCAGGAGTGATAAGCCTGCGATTGTAAGCATGTGGGTGTGGGTACAGTGTGACGGGAGAGGTTCCAGAAGCTACTTTGTACTCTGGATGGTACTGGGACTCATTTCCCTACACTGATAATGCACTGAAGGCCAGCTCTTCTCACTGTCACGGCTTAACCTATTTTCACTGTAATGCACCGTCTTTATTTCCGTTCTCAACAGAGAACGATGTAAGGCTAAATACTGGACTAAATGTTATAACCTATGTAACTGAATAAATACTTTCTTTTCTTTAGCGCTGCACAATTTTAATTGTAAATATGATTTTTGGCTTCCTTGTTGAATGAAATATTATTTAAAAAGGTTTACGGTGCTACATATCCATTTCTACCAACCTAGTTAATGCTATCTGTATTAGATTCCAAATAAAAATGTTAAGGTCTATTTGATTGTATGGTTTAGTTACATATTTTTTGGTTGGTCTGTTTGTTGCTATATTCTGAGTTTGATTTAGTTCATATTTAGCTGATATCTATAAGATGAAAACAATATGCTGTATAGTCAAGTATTCATTTTAGTAATAGATTTTTGATTTATGAAATTGTTTTGCATATCATAAGGTCATTGTACAGATATCTTTCACACCTGGTAATTATTCTTTATTCGTTTCGTATAGATTTGCGTGCACCTCTTTGTCTGCCTATACATCTTGTCCTACCTCATTCTGACACACTTCAAGAAGAATGCCGAGTTCATTACGGGTAAGTACTGTATAGTCGCCCTGGGCACTTTCTCAGCACAAATGCAGTTTTCTCCATTGCATTGGCATTGCAAACTTGATTTCCAGACACAGTAAAAGTGATTTGTAGTGCAAAAGCAGTAAAGGAAGAATTTAAAACCCTTTGGGTCTATCTAAAATAATTTGGATAATTGAAGGCTTATTTGCATCTTGGATGGTGGACACATATGCCTTCTGCGTGTGAATGTTTCTAACTCAGGGATGTTAAGATGATATGCCAGGATCAGTGTTGCAGATGCCAGTGTTGGAACAGCTTTATGCAATGTCCCCGTCAGCATGAGGAGCTTGGGGGTTGGGGGCTGTGAGGAATGTTTCTGAGAGATAATAAACACACAGCTCCTTACCTACAAGTCTCTGAAGCCTGACACCATGCGTCCACTCATCCTGCTTTATCTAGACACGAAGCACTATTCGTTTGCCCCTTCAGTCAGAAGAACTTTTTTTTGCTATATTCTAAATGTTGTTTACGAACTTGCTGACTATTTTGGAAAAAAAAAGAGAAGTTTTATTAGCTGTTGTTTGATTGGCTGGAGACTTTCCAAATTGTTTCCAGATTGATTGGCATTTTTGGCAGGAGCTCGTCCAGAAATCTGTTTTATAAGTTTGTTTTTCCAGTTCTCATTCATTTTGCCTTGCGGCTGAAATGAATTGCGCAAGCTTTGTTGGCTGCAATATTTAGGAAACAGGTCTTTCTGACTTCCGCTCAGTGAGGCCTACAGCTTTTTCTTATTTTTGCTCTTTAAAATGAAGCCCGTTTTTACTTTGTTACTACTATTTAGTGAGGTTTAACTGCCATTCCCTGAGTGCTCAGTGATTGCCTTGCATGTCTGTCTCTCTGTACTTTGGGTCTTTCTTTCTTTCTTTCTTTCTTTCCTTCTTTCCTTTCCTTCCTTCTTTCCCTTCCTTTCCCTTCCCTTCCCTTCCCTTCCCCTCTCTCTCTCATTGTGTGTCTGTATCTTGCTGTCCATGACTGATGGTATGTCCTGGTACATGTTGTTCATTTGTATTTGCTTTCTTTCTGTCTTTCTCTCCTTGTCTGTCTTGCTGTCCGTTGTCTTACAATTAGTGTTTGCGTATTTCTGGCTGCCTCTCTGTTCTCGTCTGTCTGTGTCAGACTGTCTGTCTTGCCATCTGTGGCTTGCTGTCTGTGTCTGTCTGTCTCATTTTCTGTCTGTTTTTCCGCCTGTCATTTTTTTTTGTCTTGTTGCCTTTGTGTCCGTGGTGCTCTCTTTGTATTTCTCTGTCCGTCTGTTCCTCTATCCTCTGTCTATCATTCTGTAATAAATTTGTAATAATTCTTTAATAAAGATTTCTGGTAAAGGAAGGAAGCTTGCATATTGTAAGAATTTGACCCCAACATACAAGCCTAAGTAATGTTTACTGATAAACACTGACATTCTCTGTCTGTCTGTCTGTCTGTCTGTCTCTCTCTCTCTCTCTCTCTCTCTCTCTCTCTCTCGCTGTCTCTCTTGCTCTCTCGCTGTCTCTCTTGCTCTGCAGATGACGTTGAGGATGCCACTGTGAATAAAATTGCGTAAGTATTGAACTACTTGAGTGCTTAAGTAATAAAAAGTCTTGTGCACAAATCCTATGATTATCTCTGTGTTCTGATTATTATCTGCACTGGTTTTGCCCTTTTGCCCCTCCATCGTGGTGTTTTACACCTCCTCATTTTACAGCTGGACTTGTGTCAGTGGGTAGATTACTACTGTGCTGTCTCACAGCACTACCACTTACCATTCCTCTTTCTTTTGCTTTGTGTCCACTCTAGGCTGTGGCTGTGCACGTTCACGCTGTCTGTAAGCGTGGGTGCAGTTCTCCTCCTGCCCATCTCCATCCTGTCCAACGAAGTCCTGCTTACTTTTCCGCACAATTACTACATGCAGTGGCTCAACGGTTCGCTTGTCCACGGTACATGGAAACACGCACTCTTTCATAAAGAGGCGCACACACACACACACACATACACACACACACACACACACACACACACACACACACACACACACACACACATGCTAACACTAACACAAAAAAGCATCTAGAACACGAGTTAAAGATGGCACTCAGATTTGATTGATGTAAAAGCCAAAAGCAAACACATAAAAAGTGATGATTGACATTATGGGGTTGTTTTTTTGGTATCCAGCCAGGAGTTTGCTCATGCAGATCTTGATTGACGTTCACTTGTGAGCACTGGCACGAAACACCATGGCTAAGGTGTTCGTAATAACAGTTGTACTTCAGAGTTATGTGGGAAATTCAGCCCTGTGCAAAGTAATTTTCTAGCAACCTTTGAAGACGAAAAAAAACGTTGTGTTCCTACAGTAAAGGAACTGTGTTTCTACCGTGTAACCAGTTAATGTACTTACAGACAAAATCTTAATAATTCTTTATTGTGTAGTTTTACATAATAAAGTCAAGCCCAGTACACTCTAAGGACACATCAATTATTTTAAACAGCTGTATATTAATTGTTAATTGGTTTTACATGATACATTTGTACAATGCCAATACAGTGCTGCTGTATTATTGGTGTGATTTAATTCATTCTCTTGTTTTGAAGGTCTCTGGAACTTGGTCTTTCTCTTTTCCAACCTCTCCTTGGTCTTTCTCATGCCCTTTGCTTACTTCTTCACGGAGTCGGAAGGTTTTGTCGGTTCCAAAAAGGTATTCAGCATTTCTAACTTTGTGACTCGTCAGTCGTGTCATGAATGCACCGATTCTTTTGCACATCGATTTATTGTCTTAGGGAAATCAGTACATTGAGTCAACATGCTTGTGTGTGTAGTGACATGCCCATGTGTGATTTTGTTACAGGGTGTCATGGCCCGGGTGTACGAAACCGCTGTGATGCTGCTTCTGCTCAGTCTACTGGTGCTTGGCATTGTGTGGGTGGCATCAGCGCTTCTCCATGATAACACAGCCAGGAAAAGTCTCTACGGTGTGTGTGTGTGTGTGTGTGTGTGTGTGTGTGTG
>JAQMCW010000015.1:4717030-4758549 GCA_030068335.1 Chrysichthys cranchii | reverse complement strand
CCCACCCCCTAAAAGCTTGCTAAATAGCTTGATCTAGGCCCTTATACACGTTGGTTGGTGTGAACAATGAGTTTGATCCGTCGCGCAGCGCACTCTGGTTAATGATTTACAACCTCCCATCCCCGGGAGAGCGTGCATTGCTAATTTGGGCTCGCGGTGCGGTCGTGGAAAAAATACTGCATCGCGCTGAAATGCCAGCAGGTGCTTAGTGCTGTTGCGCTCGCGCCGCGGAGTCTCCGGGCCGTCCTGTGCGCGTGCCCCCAAATGACGCCGGCTCCGCGCTTCGGCCTGCTGGCGGCGGCGTGCACCTGCGCGTGGTTGCTGGTGCACGGTTGCGGACCCGGAACGGGATATGGCGTGCGCCCGAGGCAGCGCAGGCTCACACCGCTGGCCTACAAGCAGCACGTGCCCAACGTCTCCGAAAACAACCTGGGCGCGAGCGGCAGGGCCGAAGGGAAGATAACGCGCCACTCGGAGCGCTTCAACGAGCTCGCGTGCAACTTCAACCCTGACATTGACTTCAAAGACGAGGAGCGCACTAAAGCGGACCGGTTCATGACCAAGGTAAGGGGGAAGCTGGGTAATGGTTAATAAACTTTCACTGGTAAAGTGAAAGGACTTCATTTTGGAATGCATGCGTTTTGTTTTACGCTTTCTGCAGATTCCTGCAGTTTTCCCCTCAAGTCATCCAGTGCACGTTTAATCCTTCGTGAAGGCATGCTGGTTTTTTTTTTCTATCCAAACGTTACTTCTAGTTTTTCTTGGAAACCACAGCAACAACAACAACAACAACAACAAAGTTCAACAGAGTACAATGTCGCATCTGTATTATATGGGCTGCTTAGTGAAACTTTAACCTTACACCACACCTTAATGGTCTGTAAGCGTTCTGAGCACTCACCTTGGAGTGATTTAGGAAACAGGAGAGCACAATGACACTCCACACAGCTATTTCCAAGGCAATCTGGATCTTAATGACATGTTTAGATGCTGAATATATTTAATAGCCTATACCAAGCCAGGTTTTTGTCAAATCACATAAAAAATGGATTACCAAGTCTATGCCCAGTATGCAGCCATTCATTAATCTTTAACTGAGGTCTTTGGTGCTAAGAAATGATTAAATTCTTGTTTCCCTTCTGGGTTCATGTAATTAAAATGAGCGTAGATGAGCCATTGAACTTTGTGAAATCCACAACTAAAACAAATTCCTTTAATGATTAAAAAGGAATTCCTTATTAGAAACTTAACATGTGAAATGTCCCAGCTATGACTTGAAGGACCCAAATAAGTGTCTTGGTGGAACAGTAAGTGGTTTTTCATTGATGTGTAAAACGGGTTCCCAAAGTCTTAGTGGGATTACTCTGGGAGAGAACTCTCTGACGCATTTCGGCAGCAGAAGCATTCTTTAGGGTAACTTGCCGCACACTTTCACACAGTAGCACACAGGATATCAATGACAGAATAATATTTGGGCTTCTCAGGAAGATAATCATTATTTGGGTCCTTCAAGTCATAGCCGGGACATTTTATTATTTTGATTAGACATTATGTGTGTCCTGCTGAGTCACAGGTGCCTTTCTGATGCCAAGACTTAGAGTTGGCGTATGTGTATGTATGCATGTGCCCTCTCCTTGTCCAGCACTGAAAGCTGTCCTTTGTGTATATTTGGTAGTTCTGCGGGGTTGTCGGTACAGAATTCCCGCCTGCTGAAGTAATGGCAGCATCGGAAAGGCCTCTATTGTAGTTCTGACAATGAAATGCCTCTGTCGAACCTCACTGCGAGAAAAATGGGCCTGGTTTGTTTTTTGCCTGGCTTAATTTCTCACTTTTCTCTGTCATATTCACAAATGCATGCCCAAACATTCCACCAATCTGCCCTCTCACTCAGGCTGGGTCTCGCCTTTTCTTCTCTCCTTGCCTTTTCTTGACCCCCTGTCTCTTTCACTTGCCCTTTCTCACTCACTTTGAATGGTTTCAGTATATTCCACTGTAAAAGATTAGATTTCTCACGACAAACCACCTTTCCCCCCCTAAAACGTTAAAAAACCAAACCACAATGTGCATCCTCTAGAACAGACAGAAGCCAGGACAGACACTCTAACACCACTTGACTAACCGTGCATAAAAGGCTGTGTGAAAATATTACTATCTTGTGAGGAAAGAAAAATATGTGACCTTGGATTTACTCTCTAACATAGCTGAAGATGGCCAAAGAATGTTGGAGATTAGTTACAGTAGCTTTGTTTTGGTTGTCAGAGGCATTTTTTGGAGGGGGTGTAGATGGCCTTTATCAGAGCTGAATGTACAGACAGAATTTGCTGATGTCAACCAGTGAACAAAACCAAGGCAGAGAGACAAAACACAACCCAGCGTTGTGGTGTTTAGTCTTTCAAGTTCAACTTGAGCATGTTGCTGAAGGCAATATGAAAGTGGAGTCTGCTGAGAATAAAGAATCATGCCTAGGTGTGGTGTTATGGTGGTTTCATAGCTCTGTTATTGTTCAACCTGACTCTCTGAATAACATCTTTCTTTTCCTCTGGCAGCGCTGTAAGGATTGCCTAAATAATTTGGCCATTGCAGTTATGAACCAATGGCCAGGCGTTCGACTACGAGTGACCGAGGCCTGGGACGAGGACGACAATCATCCATCTGGCTCTCTGCATTATGAGGGCCGTGCCGTGGACATAACCACCTCAGACAGGGACATAAAAAAGTATGGCCTTCTTGCCCAGTTGGCCGTCGAGGCTGGGTTCGACTGGGTATACTATGAGTCCAAGTATCATGTGCACTGTTCTGTCAAAGCTGGTAAATCTATTTCAATCTAAACATACATATATATATATATATTATATTAGGGATGCATGAACATGGGTGACAAATTAAAGGAAAAACAAACCCCCAGGAAAACCAGAATAGTTCTTTGTACCTTGAGTTAGAATGGTACTGGAGAGATGAATGCTATTCTGGCAAGAGATATTCCCTTAATTGTTGCTGCTGATGATGGTAGAGAGCCACCAAAACCTTCCAAAGCTGTTCAGTTGGTTTGAGATCTGATGACTGTGAGCACCAGCATATGATTAACATAGCTTTCATACTCATCAGTGGGGGTGTCTTCCTGGAAGAGACCATTCCCCTTAGGAATAGAAATGTTTCATCACAGGATAAAGGCGGTTACTCAGAAGAACATCGTATTGATTTGCAGTGATGATTGCTTCTAAGAAGACAAGTGAACCCAAACGATGCCAGTAAAAGCCATCCCATAACATAACATAAATAACGTTTTTCCTTTAACATGTCACCTGTCTTCATATTATTTCATCATATCCATAACATGCTTGCTGTCGCTCTGTTTCTCCATTTCTCAGATCATTCTGTTGCAGTGGAAAAAGGAGGCTGTTTCTCAGCTTCAGCACTCGTGACTGTGGCTGAAGGAGTGCAAAAACCTATGTCTCATCTGCAGTCTGGAGACTCAGTGCTGGCTTTGTCTGAGTCCGGTGACATGATCTTTAGCCGTGTCCTTTTGTTCCTACATTTGGACGCTGAGCACAGGTCCACCTTCTTGATTCTCAGCACAGAAACTGGGCATAGACTCACAATTACACCCAATCACCTCATCTTCATGGCTCCCAACCTCAGGTTATACTACCATGAGTACTATGCTAGTTTTGCTAGTCAAGTCACTAGGGGAGCATATGTACTAATTTGTGGAAAGGATGGCTATGTACATCCTTCCAAAATAGTTTCTGTCTCACAGGAAGAAAGAATCGGCGTTTATGCTCCATTGACGGAACATGGCAACCTGTTTGTGGATGGAGTGCTGGCGTCCAGCTATGCATCTATAGAGGATCACAGGCTGGCACACTGGGCATTTGGGCCTCTTCGCATCCTGGTTGGACTCTCACAAGTATTCACAGCAGTGAATCCACTAACAGCAATGACCCAAGATGCTGCTGAGGCTTACACAACCTGTCCATCTCACCAAATTCTATCCAGTGGACATACAAATGTGATACATAACAGTTCAGGTGTAGTTCACAATGCAGTGGACAAAATGAACAGCACCTGTTTAAACGAACATCATTCTAGGGTATATTTTGATTGGCTGGATGGCACACAAGTAGGGGTTCACTGGTATGCAAGGCTGCTATGTATGCTTGCTCAGATTTTCTGGGAACCTCATTTTGTGACTGAAGATCCAGGACAGGAGATACCAATGACATATTTCTGTTAGGGTCAGAAAATGCTAACCAAATAAAGGCTACTTACGAGAAAAAAAACAAATTCTAATGAACTGATATGTAATATAGTATTAATTAATTCCCTTTATTGTACAATTAGACATTTTGTTGTGGTCATTCATAGATTTGAAGTACACTGTATAGCATAATGGTTGTTACTTGACTGTGGAACATGTTGTCAGATTCAGAGCAAACATTTTTATACAGAAGAGGGAATATTTCTTGGGGGAAAAAAGCTATTTTTATACTTTTGGATTTATAATATATAAACATTTTCAAGTTATAGTAATTAATCTTCATGTCTTTTTTTACACCTGCCCTTTAGACTGATAAATCATGCGTTTGATGATGATGAACTGTAGGCTATGCTAATGCTCCATGGGTTGCACTGGCTGATGCAACTTTTCAAAAATATAACAGGGCTTTGTTATATTTGTTAGTCGTCCTTTGTTAGTGTCCTGCTGCATAAGTCTCACTTTGGAGTCCTGGAGTAACTGGCAGGCCAGTTATAATAATAATAATAATAATAATAATAATAATAATAATAATTCATACTTAACCCTGGGGCAGCACAGCTGCTTTGTCTGGCATTTCTGATTTGGGCTTTAAATAAACCAGTATGCCAGTTTACAGACAGACTCTATACAATGCTTCTATTATTTTAGCACAAATATACATTTAAAACTCAAAAGCCTTCTCAGACTTCATAATTGTTATAGACTAGTTTGTTGAAAAATAAACTGGGCATTTTTGATGGATGATATTTGAGTCAAGAATTTGGTAGATTTATGGATATTTTGAAGCATGTGTGCAATTTGTCTCCTTTTTGTCTTCTTCCATTTCACCATCTTCTGCATGGTTCATTTTGTATTTTAGAAGAATTAACAAAGTCCAGATTGCCACATGTGTCAGAACATTTAAAAAAAGTTAAGACTGGACACCATTTAACCTTAATGATAATATTTTACACCCCCTTGTGGACAATATGGGTTTTAACACGCCCTGAACATTAATTGATCTCTGCTTATGAAAGATAGACTGGTTCTGAAAAAAGATCTAACATGGTTATTATACATTTTAAGATGTGCTAACTATATAACTGAGGATGAAGACTAAATGAGTGGTTTATTAATGCACAGACAATTAATTATGTACATGTGCAAAATGATAGAAAGTTCACCAAACGGCAAACAGTGGTTTTAAAATCACAATCAGGCTGTTAATTGTAGTCCTGAATTTGGTTGGCCAATATATCACATTTTGAAGTTTGAAGGATGGCTTTCATAAAGCTGAGTTACAAGCAGAGCTTGTGCTATGAGCTGTGGTGATAAATCTTATTCATAGATGACCTTTAAATGACCAAATCTAAAGGTCTCTTTCAATGAAAACAAACAGTATTGGTGTCAGCATCTTAATCAGATTAGATGACATTCAAGGTTCTCTTCAAGTGTCTCCTTGAAACACACTTGTCACCAACATGGGGATGTACATATCACATAAATAAAAATATAATAGAGCACATAAAGCTTTTTAAATCTGAAAAATACATCAACTAATAGAGTCCAGAAACACCATTAGCAATGTCCTAAAGTCACTGTAGCAGAATTTGCAATACATTTTAATGTGTGCTTTTTTCCCCTAGTATTTTGAACAGCTGTCGAGATATGTAATAAAGAGGATTATCCTGTTGATGGAGGCTGCAGATGGGCACAAATCCACCTAAGACGTTTCTGTGATTTATCTGCTTATAGCCAATAGGAGACGATGCATCACAAAGCCACACCCTGAATTATCCTTGCTAAGCAATCAGGTCTTAAGGGTACTAGACTCCATGGTTCATTGTAATCCTGAATGGAGGCATGTATGAGTTTAGTAGTCCCAGGTGTATCGAGTCACCAGCTAAAGTTCTGTGTGTAACAGGAATATACAAATAACCAATCTGTAATATTTTAAGGTGAACTATAATTATTATTAGACTATGGTTTGTAGTCTATGTATGCATATCATAAAGCCTACATTATAGAAATACATCACCATATTCATTTGTATTAGTTTGCCAGGGTAATCTTTGTGTTGTGTTTATGTGGTATCATTCATGAAATAAAATATATGTGGTAATTACTTTCAGACATCAGGACACCAAATATCATCTCATTAAAAGTGTTCGTTAAAACACTTTGGAGTAGCTCATATTCTACACGCTTTCAAATCACTACTAAAACTTTAATCATTGTGTTCTGTTTGAGTCAAAATGGCCTGTTTGAACTTTTTACTTAAAATATTACCATACAAAAAGAAAACTTTAGATTTATGTGCTTGGCTCACTTTCTCGACTGCAAAAGGACAAATTTACTTTTGGTGCATCTGAAATACCCCCAATTTAAATTAATATCACAAAGATCACTTGGGCTGCATGTTGTTGCTGTGAATAGGGTTACTGCCACAAATCTCAATGGTCACTGGTTCAAGCTTCCTGAGCTTGGTCACTGTCTGAGCACTATAATACACTGCTGTTTGGCATGTTCCCCCTGTGTCCATGTGGGTTTTCTCTAGTCTCTTCAGTTTCCCCCAACTTCGCAAAAACATGTCAATAAGTGAACTTGCTAAAAAAAACTGTCCATAGGCATCCATGAGTGAATGCATCACGCTCTGTGATTGACTGGTGTTTCATACGCTGTTGCTGGGATAGGCTCCAGATCCACCTAGACCATGACCAGGATATAGCGGCTAACTAAAGATGCGTGCGTGAATGGGTGGATTTTTAGGGGTAATTTCAACCAGACCCCAAATGTCTTTAGATTAGGTTAGATTAGATTAGATTCAACTTTGTCATTGCACATGTACCCAAAAACAAGGCAACAAAATTCATCTAACCAGAAGTGCATAAGCAGTAACAGAATAAATATCACATACACAGAAGTGCAAATATACAGTATGATATGTGTGTGCATGAATATCTATTGTTACAGGTATATACAGTGGGCTATAACTATATGGTATGTATAAATATATACTGTGTACAGTGGCACAGATTGTGAGTACTACTTGGGAAACATACAGTATGTACAATAGTGTAGTGGGGACGATTTACAATAAATACAGAATGTACAGTAGAGTGACGCGATGACAATAGTGTAGTGGGGATGATTTACAATAAATACAGAATGTACAGTAAAGTAGAGTGACGTGATGAAAATAATGTCGTGGGGATGATTTACAATAGATACAGAATGTACAGTAGAGTGATGCGACGACGGAATAGTGTAGTGGGGATGATTTACAATAGAAACAGAATGTACAGTAAAGTACAGTGACGTGACGACGGAATCGTGTAGTGGGGATAATTTACAATAAATACAGAATGTACAGTAGAGTGATGTGATGACAGAATAAAACTCAGATATGCATCATGTACAGCAGTGCAAGTAGAATACGATGGAAAGAGAGACTATACAGTAGTCCAAGTGAAATATGATGGCAAATAGGAAAATAGTGCAATGATGTTTTATTTTACAAAAATAAAACAAATGTACGAATTCACTCTAGGTCACATTGCCTCCATGTTTTATTTGCCCTTGTACCTGATTACACACCCCAGCTGGCTGGCAGCACTTTCCCAACCCTGGTCATGGAGAACCCCCTGTTCTGCACATTTGAATGTCTCTCTCCTTCCAACACACCAAATTTAACTATCCAGCTAATCAGCTGCCCTTTGGGGGGCTGGGGGGGACGACTCTAAAATGTGCAGAATCAGTGTTTTGGGAATATGTGCTCCAAAACATACCGGATACTTGACAGAAGATTTTCTTAGTATTTCACCTGCTCGAGGTGAATATGACCCCTGAACAGGACATGCATTTGTAAGAAGCGAACAGAACACAAGGATTAAACACTCTTTGTCTCACACACACACACACACCGTTTCATTTGGGAAATAATTCAAAAGGGTATCTCTCTAACATCCACAAAGTAAAAGCCAGCACGCCATAATGATTATTGATGGTAAACAAGCTTGCTGGAAAATGGCTGCAATTCAATTTGTAGCGAGCCACGAGTGCCTCACACCCCGTTTCACATCATCACGTGGCTGGGAAGGAATATTTAAAGCCTCGGTGATAGAAAAAGGTAAACAAATACGTGCTGGATTGATGTCTCTGCGTAAAAAAAAAAAAAAAAAAAAATACAGTAAGGAACCATGAACAAAAGCAACACAGCCGGCTAAGCCCAGTGTTCTCACATCACCGGCGCGGTGAGATTGATTAAAATGGATGGTGACTGAGAATTAAAATGACTTCCAAATGAAAACAAAGAATTTGCATTCGTTAACTAAGCCCAAACGCACAAACAACAATAATAACAACAACAACAGCGCACATTAATCATGGTACAATGCGCGATAAATGGTTTATTATTGATAACTAAAGACAAGCGAGGAAAACAAAAAACTTAGCCAAGGCAAACAAAACAAAAACAAAACAACACACAACCTTAGGGAAACTAAGCGAAAAAGCTAGCTACGCAGTTAACCTTTTAAACTGCTTCAAATTAGCACAGAAGCGACCAAACTAGCCAACACGGTACCATCCTGCCTCCTGTGTGGAGATTTGAGTTTCTTTTTTGGGGATTCGGCTTTTTGCCTATATGAGTACAATATGATTAATTTGGTTAGCCATCTTGTACGCTAGCTAATACATGATCAAGTTAGCAGGCGTTTACGAGCAGCCCAGGGCTTCGGGCACTTCCCCCAATCCACAACACAGCGCTCAGTCTGCTCAGCTTTATGAAATGAAACCAATACACACGGATTTTAGTCCGCAGGACTGTTTCTGATGATGTATGAGGACGCGAGTATCGTTTTGTGAGGTGAGTTCAACTCTTATAACCTGTTTCTTTTCGCTAGTTGGGAAATTAAGTTGCCATGCTAGCTAGTATGGTGAAGTGGTGTTTATATTATGCATGTCTTTTTTTCTTTCTTTCTTTTTTTTATTTTAAATACCTTACTGTATTAGTGAACCTCGCACCTGAGCTGACATAGTTTACTATATCCAAAATGGTAGAAGCATAAAATGCTTCCTGGCCTCTTACTTATTTGATTTACCAGCTAGAAAAGTTTAAAAACGTACACCCTAGCTGGCTATCTCGTATGTCTTGAGTGTTTTGAGACTCGCTCGACAGGAAAACAAATCGCATCGGTACTTTATACACCTAGCCAAGATGCACGAACGGTGCGTCTGCCCTTGGTGATAAGTTAGCTTAGCGAGCGAAGTGTCTGCTTGTCGATGAAGTTCAAACAGTACCTTTAGCTAATGGCTAGCTTGTTTTCACCTCTGTGAGTCTTCATATGTTGGCAAATGGTCCCTGGTTGTGACCAACTTTGGCCTGTTTTACTGACAGCTAGCTTAACACTGTGCTGTAAATGTTTGCTAAACATATAGCGTTGCAAACTACACCGTTAAGTTTGTTTTTGGGTAATAATAATAATAGTTAACTAACTAGCCAGTGTCCACATCTACATACATTGCGTGTAGGTTTACTTAAGTGTGTGAAATGTTTTCCTGAATGTTGAGGAAACGTTCCTGGTAACACACTTGACCGCGGATGGATATGCTTTTAGCTAACTAGCTAGAGTTCGCTATTAAGCCCCCTGGCCTTGGTGTATTTTTCTTGATTACTTTTTAAAGTTGACGAACTTGTCGGTTATATTCCCCTCATTGTGCTTGATGATGTTCGTGGCCGTCTGGTCATGTTTCGGGTACTAGTTTAATGCTACGTCGCCAGTTAGAGGAACTTTCCCTGCCGTGTGTTGAAGAGTTTGCTAGCAGTCCACTGACCCATTATTTTGGATTAGGAGAGCTAGCCATGTTTTAGCTGCGTACTTGTATTTTCTGATTGCTGAAAGAGTATTATCATATCGTGAACCAAGGGACTGTTTTGTCGCCAGGTAAATTGTGGTGGTTTATAAATGCAAAAGACCACCCTGACTAAATGTCCATTTTCAGAAAAAAATAAATAAATGCAAAATACTCAGGCAGCCACCTGACTCCTGAAAATTAAGCTAACGCTGACAGCTTGCGTGTATTATTAGTGTATTGGTCTGAGTTGTAATCTTACAAACCATTTAGCTAACATAACCAGGTAGGGTTTTGTTTTCAGTCTACGCACTATAAGGGGTTTTTTCTCCATCACTTCTGGGTGTAATTTATTGTTGTAAACCGTGAGTAGCAGATTTGCATGTGCACGTTGTTGTCGGCAGTACAGCTTATTTACATTGCCTGGCTGAGATCACAGCATTTCGTAAAGGTGTGTACTGTAAGCAGGTTTCATTATATTTTTTAAATAATTTAGTTTTATAAGACCTATTTAAATACATTTTAAAGACTGGAGTTTCTCCCTGTTGATTTCTTCACACACACACACACACACACACACACTTGAAGTGCGTCGCAAATTAAATATATGCAATAGCTATCTGTCACAAGTATTGTCATCAGGTTCACCAGTTGTGTTCAGCAGGCTTTTGGTGGGGTAGATTGAAATAAAGTGTTGGATGTGAAATACCACAAGAAACAACAACAAAAAAAAACGTTTTAAACGTCTAACCAGTGCAGTTTCCCGTCAGTTTCCTCTACCCAACTGTGTGTTGTCATAGGAGGAAACACATGTAAATCAAGGGATGTGGGGGAACAACGATTTTTAACGGTATTGGCAATAAGAGTGATTGTTGTTTTTATATATATATATATATATATAAAATGTGTGTATAGTTTTATTTGGCTTGAATAACCTCATGGTCTAACTGTATTTATTTAGATTTACAAGGAGGCATGGTTGTTGACTCAAAAACTTAGATTCAACCCACAAATAAAGTACATTAGAAATAAAACACAATCTAGCTTTGGGTCATTTTATCACCACAGTGATTTATTACTGATTACAATTTGTAGTTTTATTACTGAACATGTCGTCATTTTTAATCCATTTGTTATCCTTGTCTTTAGATTATGAAAATCACCTTGAGCAAGGCCCTTAACCCGCAACTGCTCAGTTGTATAAATGAAATAAATGTAAGTCGCTCTGGATAAGAGCGTCTGCCAAATAACAATAATGTAATGTAATGTAATTACCGTTACAAACATGACTGTTGTCAGAGCAATGAATCAACACTTTAACCTGATCTGTTAAAAATCAAGAATTCAACAGGGTAAATTTCTTTAAACTCGGATGTCTTGTTTAAGCTTGTGTGCTAAATTTGTCATTATATTAGCTCTTTAAGTAATATAAATAAGTTTTGTGTTCATAACTACAACTGACAACAAAGGACGTTTCAGATGATAGTTGTGACATGATGGGCAAAAAAAAATAATAATAGCAAGTCTTTTATTATCTTTAAAACCATGAGTATCACAAGGATATAAAATAAAATGCTAATAATAAATATGAGAAATATAGATAAATAAATGAACAACAATAACCATATAATAAAATTTCTTAATATAGTTTAATGCACATTGGTAAAAACTAATTCATACGAATATTGCAAGCTGCTCATTTCCACTCTTACACTTTATAAGTTTACATTTTATTATTTACTTTTAGCATTTTCGTTGCAAGCAGATTTGGCGGAACTAACGAGCGGCAACTTTGTATCAGCCCGGAGTGGTTATGAACCGTCACAGGAAGCCAGCCACTCGGAAGTTGTGTTTTCTTTGTGTATCTCCGTTTAGTGTTGTTTTATATGGAGGAAGTAGCGTTACGTGTTAATTATGTACGCATGTTAAATATTTAATTGCATCGGCGTTACGCCTAGCGACCCTATCCCAATGCATTTTTATCTTTATATATTTGGTTTGATGTGAGGTGACCGGATTTTTGTGCAGAGAGTTTGTTAACCCCGGTTAGCAAGCTAGCGAACGAGCTAAGCTAAACTAGCTACATGTACTGTAATCTGTAGCCAAGTGGCGGATAAAGCGAATTTAGGACTAAACACGCACGCAGACCATCAGTTTTTGTTTGTCGCTAAATGTCGCTAACCCTTGTAAACTCAGAGAATGAGCTGAGGACACGAATGCGATTTAATGGTTTGTATTGCACATTTTGTCCTGTTGAAGTAGTATTGTGCAGTGTGGCATGAGCAACATATTGGCAGAATGCACGCTTCAATTAATCCTGTCATGAACTAGTCTGACTTTGGAACTTTTTAAAATCAAGAGTTTATCCACAAACTTTGCAGGTCGTTAGGAAACAAGTTAACTGTGTAGATGCCTGTCTGTGTGTATAACTTCATAGATCATGATGACCCTGAGATTTAACCTTAATTAGATTTCTGGACTTAATATTTGAGGGTTTTATAGCAAGTGTTGGATAAATCTTTGCCTGTTTCAGGTCTCTTTTAAGGAGATCATCTTCAGGAGAAGGAATGGACGAGCAGAAGTCAAACTGCGAAGAAAATGATTCAGAAAAAGCAGGTTAGCAAGCATACTTGTCCTTATTTTGGTTTGTTTGCTGTTTTTTTTGTACTTTTGTCCTATTCTATACAAAACAGTGCAGCTGCTGGCTTCTCTGATGTTCATTTCCTCTGCACTGTAATGTACATTGCTGGATTGCATCTTATTATATGGACCTTTAGTAATTTTTTTACATTGTGCAAACTTCTGAGAGATGCAAAATGAGGAATAGGTTTCTGTTGGATTTCTGAGAATTATTTTCTTCTTTGAATGATTGTGTCAGTTATCTGCAAGGCCAGAGTGAAGAGAGCATTCTCTGTGACTTGAAAGAACTAGCTTGTGAACTATTTTGCATCTCTTTTCATGACTTGTGCATGTACTTTACACTGTATATGGTCTGTGCTTCCCAGCTGATGACAGTGCCTCTTCAAATGAGACCATCCCGTCTCAGGGGGAATCAGAAGCCCCTTTTGCTGCAGAGGACATCTCAGGCACTACTGTGGACCCTTCCAATGCACCAGCGTAAAGCCTTTTATTAACACACCACTTTTTCTTTTGCATAATAAGTTATTCCCTTGAATGCAAAAATTATGTGCAGTATGGTGTCCGTGATCAGAACATCACGAATAAATTTTAAGAATTAAAATTCTCATTCTTCTGGATGTGTTGCATTATGCCTATAGTAGATGATGATCCCAATTTTTGATTGTGTGCTCAGGGAGTTTGTCAGAGCCTGTGCGCTTTGCAACTGTGTTGAGAGAAGTCTTCATGGACAGAGGGAGCTCCGGTGTTTCGGGCCCTCTTCCCATTGGCCCAATCTGGAGCCGTCTACCTCCTCACTGCCATTAGCTGGAAATGATGACCTGTCTTCCATTGGCTTCTCTGAACCCATCAGTCCCGCGTCTCTCTTTGATGACAAAGGTATGCTCAAACTGACCTTTATTTTGGACTCATTAAAACATGACTGTAGTGTTTTTCAATATTGATTCATATCTTATATCTTTTGATACAGGGAGCTTTTGGGTTCACCACTGGTGTGCAGTATGGTCAGAAGGGGTGCAAAGGGGTGAGGGAGAAGAGCTGATAAATGTGGATAAAGCGGTCATCTCAGGGATACAGCAGGTGGACTAAAAATCACTTTAAAGTTAGAGGTGTCTTGAAGATATGGAGTTTAAAATAGTAAGGTCTCCTAACTATTTTTTTAATGTCATTACAGCCATGTGATTATTGTAAAAGGATAGGTGCAACCATCAGGTGCCGTGCTGCGGGTTGCTCACGGTCTTACCACTTCCCTTGTTCGGCTGCGAGTGGATCGTTTCAGTCCATGAAGCAGTTGGCTCTTCTGTGTACTGAGCACATAGAACAGGCAGAAGAGATGGGTAAGGAAGACTGCCGAAGAAACAGGAGATAGCCACCATGGGTTCATGTGTTGGATTTGTCTAAATGGCTGTTGTGGGGTTTTTATTCTTTTCTTTTTTTTTTTACTTTTTTTTATAACGGATTTTTTTTTAATTTACCCCGTTCAGCTGGAGAGGAGGCACGCTGTGTGGTATGTGACACCGCAGAAGAGCTGCCAAGGTTATTGTACTGCACAGGCTGTGGGCAACACTACCACGATGCCTGTCTGGAGATCAGCGCCACACCGCTCCAGCGCTCTGGCTGGCAATGTCCTGATTGTAAGGTGTGCCAAACCTGCAGGTATGTTTGAACCCTGCCATTCAACCATGAAAAATAGGTGTGGTTGCTTTACATTTGGGAGTCTTCTTGGTCCTTTCACTGATTCACCATTATGTCTTGTGTTTAGGCAACCTGGGGAGGACTCCAAGATGCTGGTCTGTGATGCATGTGACAAGGGCTATCACACATTTTGTCTGCAGCCAGCCATGGACTCTGTACCCCCTGACTCTTGGAAGTGCAAAGTAAGTTCTATCTAGCTTTTTTTATTTTCTCCATCTTAAACTCTATGTTTAAAAGTAAACGAGTGCCAAATGTCAAATAAAATCTCATTGTAATGGGGGTAAAATATCTCACAAATAAAACAAGCTTTATTTTGTACTCAGTATTTATAATAACGAGATATTTACCAAGCAACAAGGAAGAAATCATGGAATTAAAAACAGATAAGTGATATTAAAGTAACCATAGAGACAATTTCTCCCCGGGGTAAAATTGCACAATAAGCAAGTTTACCTTAAAGATAATTTTGTGTCAAGCTGAAACAAACTTGCAGACTTGCTGCTCTGGATGCTCAAACACCTGATTAAAATTAGTACAAAGCTAACATCCAATCAAGTTATTGTTTAGTCTAAAACTTTTTTTTTTTGTTTTTTTTTTTTGTTTTTTTTGTTTTTAAATCATTGCAGCGGTGTCGTGTGTGTACTGACTGTGGGGCTCGAGGGCTTACCAACCCTGGCTCTGAGCAGTGGTATGAGAGCTATACAGTCTGTGAAAGTTGTCAGCAAAGGCGCATATCTGTCTGTGGGGTTTGCAGTAAGATCACCGAGTCATCTGTCACACTACAACACCGCTGTTCCATCTGTCACAGGTGAGCTCGTCCTCCATACCTCCATCCAGAAGAATAGATATGGCTGGCTAGACAACTAATCGTGTCCATTTAACTGTGGGGCTTTTTTTAAAAATTTTTTATTACTATTGTTGTTGTTGTTGTGATTATTATTATTATTATTATTATTATTATTATTATTAATTTTTAGCTACAGCCAAAGTACTGCCATAATGAAATTTTATATTGCTATATTATTAATATTGTAATCTTAGTGTGCCTTTTTTTTGCGCAAAATCATTAACTGGGATCATTAAATCTGCCACTTTTCCAGCAGCTGACAATAAAATATCTGCTCAGAGGAAAAACTTTGGTCTCTGTGGTGCTGTGTAAGTTTTATGGTCTAGCAGCAGTGAAGTACTCTCTACCTGACTGTCAATAATGCTAGTCATGTTCGAAAGCTGAAACCCTTGCACTAACATTTAGGTTCTCTGGAGATGAATGATGAGGACTGTATTTTTGAATATTTAGTATTCAGAACAGCTTGCTTTTAAAGTACAGTGGACCCTCGGCTCGCGACCATGTCGGATGGCAAGCAAATCGATGCGCAAACTACGTTCCCGAACAGATGTTGTACCGACCGACGAACAAATCCTCGACTGATGTACAGGCAGCCAACCCACGCTTTTGCGGCACAAACATTCAGTTCCGGTGAAGCACTCGTAGTGCGAACGTGTTCAGTGCATTTTTTTTTTCCTGTTGTGTTTCTCTGCATTTTTTTGCAGTATAAGCCTTCATTATGGGTCCCAAAAAAGTGAAAAGGGGAAATGGTAGTGAGAGTAAGAAGCCTAAGAGTGTAACCGTTGAAATAAACAATCGCAAAACATGAGAACTGCCGCCATATTCCTCCGCCATCGTCCACTTCTGCCAGCAACTACGTATCCACCGCAAAGATAACATGCATTAAAATTATTTGTTTATTTAAAGTAGTTTTATTTTTCTATAATTAAGGTTATTTAAATTTTATTCTATGTGTTATTGCCACATATAAACCCATAATACACTTTAAAAACCCGTTTTGAGGACTGAAACACATTAATTGTATTTACATTAATTTTAGTGGGAAAAATTTATTCGGGTCGCAAACAAAGTCTCGGAACAAATTATGTTCATTAGTCAGGGTCCCACTGTATAGAGATCAGTATTTTAACAGTTGGATGAAGTACCTTGGTGGTGATGTGCAGAGAAGGCACAGGTTGCTTAGTAGTCTGGTATGAATCCTTTTAATTTCTGCATCCTTTACTTTAAAGTTGAAGGCAATGTTCTGTTTCTTCTGCCTGGCTGCACAAGAAAAACAAAAGGTAATAAACGGGTGAATATGAGCCTAAGATGCTCAATAAAAATTTTTGTTTTCCTTTATAGGTGGGTACACAGCGAGTGTGCGTCAGTCTCAGAACCTCCAGACGACAAGTGCATCTGCATGATCTGCAGAGAAGCGCAGGGTGTTGTCTCTGTGACGGAGCAATCATCTGCACAAGTAAATGAAAAAACAGATCCAGATGAGCCCATGGAGTTGGGTATGTAATTTTTGTCGAAGTCTACAAGAGCTATCAAAATTACTCTCGGCTTCTCTGAGAATTATTGGTGTTTTTAAGCTGGTTATGTGAATAGTGTGTTTATTCTGACCTAGTAACAGAAGCTGAGGTTGTTCAAATGGAAGAAGTTCACAAGAGCATTACTGAAAAGGGAGCACAGCAAGAGAAGGTTGTGGTTTCGACTGATCCACACCTGGATGGTCAAGCCTCTACTGAGGAGCAGACTCCTGTTTCTGGGGTTTCAGGTAATCATTAAGAAAGCTTGTACAAGTCATGTTTTTTTCTCTCCTAGAGAAATATTTGAGCTCTGAAATGTGTGTGTGTGTGTGTGTGTAGAACAAAATGTAATTGACTGTGCTTGAAGACTGCAGTCTTCCTAACCTTTGTGCATCCCTTTTCATCAGCCGGATACCTGATTGCAGAAATGTTGTGTAATAGAATTGGTACAATGGTACTTGTGTAGTTGTTGTGAAATTGTGACCTTTAAGAAGTTGTGTAGTAAGCCCTTGGACTTGCTTAGACCTTTTCACAAAGTGATTTATCAGGTGTTGTATCTTGTTGGCAGACATTACCTCACTGTGTTGGATGTTATCTGTCTTCATTTTACTAGGCGCAGGTGTTGACCGCGATGGCGCACATGGCAGTAGTGAATCTGTTAATGGTGATGGTGCTGTTAGTGTGGAGGATGAACCTAAAGCTCAGGCCACATTGGACACCCTTTCCAACCCTGTCACTGACACTGTTCAGGATGCTGTACCTAAAGTAGCGGAGCCCCACGCAAAAGATGTTCAGCTACAAGAGGAAGTCAGCAGACAGGAGGGAAAGGATTCGAGCTGTAATATGGACGTTACAGTAACAGAACATACTCGGGCCTCTTTCTCTCCACCTTCTCCTGAGATCTCTCTTCCTCCCGTTTTAGATGAGGCGGAGCCTGTTGCGATGGACATCTCGGAGGCAGGGTCGGAGGTGCAAAATGAGGAAGCATCAGACAGGACTTCTCCCCCTGTTCCTCAGGTGGAACCCTCTGCTTCAGACACAGATGACCGACTGGGTCAGTCAGAGGATGATGACGAGGAGGAAGACCTGTTAGAGGACGCACACTGTAAGGATGACTGTCAGGCAGAAGATGGTCCAAAGCAGGAGGCTGATGCCCATGAAATGAGCATTAAGTCAGAACTGCTTTTGGATGAGATGTCCAACATGAGCCACGGTGATGAGAGCAGCAGTGGTTTCCTAGGCTCTCCAGCAGAGGTGGACTCCCAAATGTTGTCCATGGACCTTAGCGTTGTGCCATCAGGCAGGGCACGCTCCGACTCCTTGCTAACAGAGAGCGATGAGTTTTTGCCCTTTGACTCTCTCAAGTCTGATGGAGAAAAGTTGAAGCGACGGGGATCTCCTGGACGCTCGAGAGTGAAGGTAGAATGTTTTCATGATATCTGTATATTATTGCTCTCATAATTTGACTATGGCCATATAGTTTTGCATGTATGAAAATGCACATTTATGGTTTGCTTTAATGGATGATGCAGCAGGGAAGAGGTGGTGGTTTCCCAGGAAGGAGACGGCCACGAGGTGGAGGGAGTGGAAGAGGACGAGGACGATCACGTCTCAAAGCTATGGCCTCTTGCATTGATGCTTTCTTAGTAAGTTTCTCTAATGTTTGTTCTTTATTGCTTTTGCTTTATAAGCAAATGGTGAAACATTACTATTAAGCATTATTATTGTTATTGGCAGTCATGGCACAGGTCCCTTCTCTCTCTCTGTGTGTGTGTGTGTGTGTGTGTGTGTGTGTTTAACCAAATGAGCAGTAGTTTATAACCAAATGTATGTAGTTTGTCAAATTTGTTGTTTATGACCAAGGATTTGGTTAGGCAATGTGTGTTTTTTGTGCAAATAATTTAATGAAGGGTAATGCACTATAATTAATAGAATACTAGTTTGTTTCTCTTAATGCCAGCCCTATGTATGGTATGTGCTCTGACACAGATGACACTATACAGAAAACCAGGTCAACTAGGCAAATGTTTTACCTGTTTAATCAAAACCCTTTTTTTTCATCTCTATAGCAAACCATGAATGCAGACACTGGACTGAGCAAAGATGATGAGGAGGAGGAGGATGATACAATGCAGAATACAGTGGTGCTGTTCTCCAACACTGATAAATTTGTTCTTTTGCAGGTAAAATGTGTTTTTGTTTTGTTTTTTTGGTCTGCAAATTCATGTTCATGACACATTAGGTTCACAATTTCACAAGGCGTTCTTTCTCTGCTTCCTAGGACATGTGCGTAGTATGTGGCAGCTTTGGACGAGGTGTAGAGGGCCAGCTGCTAGCTTGTGCTCAGTGCTCCCAGTGTTATCATCCATACTGCGTGAACAGCAAGGTAAGCATGTCAGGACCGTGACGTTAAATTTCAGCTGCAGTTTGTGCTCGTATGGAAAATGTATTTCTTTTGTTTTTCCATTCCCTCTGAAGATCACCAAGATGATGCTTAGAAAAGGCTGGCGTTGTCTTGAGTGTATTGTTTGTGAAGTGTGTGGGAAGGCCTCTGATCCTTCACGCTTGCTGCTGTGTGATGACTGTGATGTCAGCTATCACACCTACTGCTTGGACCCACCATTGCACACCGTGCCGAAAGGAGGCTGGAAATGCAAATGGTAACTTTATTCCTCAGTAGTATTTTTTGTAATATATTTTGTCAAGTGACTATAAATTGGTGAGCTTTTAATTTACAGGAGAGGACAAATAAGAAGTGATTTAGCTAGTCCACCGGGCATGTTAATTCTCCAATGTAATTGCACGGTACTGGTTGCTTGGAAAATCTGCCCTTAATACTGTACTCAAATGTAGACACTACAGTTCATTTAGCAAACATCCTGTAGTGCACCAGGAGGTAGAATTTAGAAAAGTGTAATAAATACATATACCAAGAAGTACATTAATAAATTGGTGTACATCCAGAAATGCATAGCAAATTAAAGATTTTTTTTTTTAGCAGTGAAAGCTAATATGAAGCAGGGTTGATCAGTAGCCAAGTCACTAGTCTGTCAGGTAATGACAAATTTAAAAAAAAAAAAAAAAAAAAAAAAATATCTCATAGCCCGGACATATAATTTGCTTGTCCAGGGATACTGAATTGTCTGACACTAAAAGTGTATTCATTGCTTTGTTGCTGTTGGTGTGGACATAAATAGAGCAATGGCTTTTGTTTCCGTACTGTTTGGGCTAGGTGTGTATGCTGCATGCACTGTGGGGCCAGTTCACCAGGGTTTCACTGCGAGTGGCAGAATAACTATAACCACTGTGGCCCTTGTGCAAGTCTGGTGACATGCCCTGTATGCCATCAGAATTTTATGGAAGAAGAACTGCTTCTGCAATGCCAGCACTGTGACAGGTACATACAGTCAGAACTGGAAAAATTCAACAATTTAGCTTTGGAGACAAAAATGTTGAATTAAATTTCTTTTGTATGTAGATGGGTACATGCTGTATGTGAGAGCCTTTACACAGAGGATGAGGTCGAACAAGCATGTGATGAGGGCTTTGCCTGTACAGCTTGTACACCATATGTTCCCAGACCTGTTGGTGAGCCTTTAGTTTTGTTGATTTTTTGAGTACAGTAATTTTTAAAAATTTTAAAAAGTCATATGTATTTGAAATCTGCTGCTTTTTAAAAAAAATCCTGTCCTCCTTTATTTGTTGTCTGCCTTCATGCTTTTTCTATAGTGGAATCCCCAATGATGTCAGTTTTCAAAATAAAGGAACCTGGTATGTCACTTTTGCTAGCTACACATGTGCGTGCGTGCGCGCGCGCACACTTTTTTCACTTGGTTTATACTGGTAAATATATGCCATTATGTTGCCCCATATAAATGTTTGTCATATCATTAGATGTCTAAGTTTAAATATTTCCTCTCCAGAGCCACAGTTCTACCGTCTCGAAGGTGTCTGGCTTACGGAGACAGGAATGTCTTTACTGCGGAGTATTTCCATGTCACCACTGCATAAGCGCAGACAGAGACGCTCCCGAGTGGGTACGATCTGTATTGATGGAGCTCCTGATGGCCTGGAGCTAAAAGAGGGCGAGGGTGATGGAGAGGAGGGGAAAGGTATGTTTTTAATACCTTTTAATATGTATATGTAAAATTTCACAACTAGGTTACAATACAAACGGCTGGTTATAAGTCACCACTTATCTGCTAAACTGGAGAGCAAATAAATACCTTAGCTCTTCAGCAAGAGACAGCTAATCTTCTGAATTGTTTTTGTTATTATGGAGATAAATCGCTCTCATTTATTCTTTTGCCCTGCAATATTTCTAGAATGGACTGCATTCTTTGACCTGCTCCTAGATGTGATAAGTGTTACCTCAGTACCTGTTTGAAATTGTTAGTTTTGGTGCAATTGGCCTAAATCTATATTCTCAGGCTGTGCTGAGTCAATGGAGTGTGACTCTAAACTGGAAGCTCCTGGCAGCCCAGATCGTGATGGCGGTATGGACAAGGAGCCAGGGGCAGATGGAGGTACAGAGGGAGCAGGTGACTGTGATGTTCCTAAAGGAGTCGATGAAACGGACGAAGGAAAAAAGAGGAAGCGTAAACCATACAGGCCAGGTGACTGTGGCTCCTCTGATATTGGTTTTATGTTATCTATTTGTTTATTACCACAAAGGGTTACATGAGTGCTGAAGGACTTGTTTGATCCTTCGTAGGCATTGGAGGGTTCATGGTCCGGCAGAGAAAATGTCACACACGGATGAGAAAGAGTCTGTCTGCATCTGGTGACTGTGGGACTGAAGGACAGGCAACAGAGACAAAACTTGAAGAAGGTAAGTAACACTAACTCTTGACTGGCAAGCATCTAAATATTTATTTATATTTAGACCAAGGTGTTAATGGCTAAATAACATTTTTTTTTAAGGTCCTCATCCTGACATGGATCCACCTGATGTTAAGGCACCAGAAGGAGATGGTGAACTTGCCAAAAAGCGTAGAGGAAGAAAGAAAAGCAAACTGGAAGACATGTTTCCTGCATATCTGCAGGAAGCGTTTTTTGGGAAGACATTGCTTGACCTGAGTAAAAAGGCTTTTCTGGCCCCTCCAGCCCAGAGACATTCTCAGGGCATGCCAAGACCCTCACTACCTGGTCCTGGCTGTAGACCTGCAGCCTCCGAATCAGGTATGGTAATGCTTTGTAGGAATTTTGGGGGTCTGAAAGCAGTTCATAATAATCTCAACATGACACAAACTTCAACATTTACATGCATTCTGTTGTAGTAGAGGTTGAAAACCGAGCACCTGAAGCAACGCAGCAACTTAAACGAGAGGCTGATGGCTTAAAGCCTCAAGGAGAGATCAAATGTAAGTTGCTAAACTGTGAAATGGTCTAAAATACTTGAGTTTTAAAATCAGTGGTACATCTTAATATTTTAACCTGATGATATTTTTAATCTTGATGTTTTAATGTTTAATATTAATGTTTATTACACGTACATTTATTAAATACATGTTTTTAAATACATTTATTAATACACTTGCATATTTCAGTAAATGTAGGAACAGGTGAGCAACCCTCAGTCAGTGATCAGCGGTTAAGCGACATCCCTGGTTCAAACATGCAGAAAAATGGAGGTAAAGCCTGCTTCTCGACTTCTCTGTAAAGTTTTATTTAGAATTGGCAGTTTTTATGAACCCCCCCCCCTGGTTTAGGTCTTCCACAGGTGACAGAAAAGCAAGACTCTGAGCAGTTCTTCCGTAAGGTACTTGGACCCTCAGATGGGAGTGGGACAATTCAAACTAGTATGAGGCCAGTCCTAGAAGGGGAGAGTAATCGCAGTGGTTTGCCCCTAAGAAACCTTCCTGGTAAGATTAAACCAAATGTGCACCTGTTAGTCTGTATCTGCTACTGACTGATGCATATAAGTGCAGCTTGACCTTAATTGATTAATCCCCCCCCCTTTTACAGGTGCTTCCACAACTGGATCGTTGCCCTCAGCTAGTATGATGGAGCCTTTTCAGGGACTTTCCCAGTCCTCATTTTTTGATCCACTGTAAGGATAGGATAATATTTTAATTGTTACAAAAACCTTCAGTATTTTTCTACTTTTTAATATATATTTATTCATGAAAATATTTGTTACTCAGTGAACGTGGTGGAATTTTCAGTCCAGAACAGGACGAGGAAAGCCCCTGGGCAACACCTTCCACTCCAGCCACTCCCACTACTCCTCCAACTCCTACTGAACAGGAGGGAGATGGCCTGTCTTACAATCAGCGAAGTTTACAGCGCTGGGAAAAAGATGAAGAACTTGGAAATCTATCCACTATTTCCCCTGTACTCTACGCTAACATCAATTTCCCTAATCTTAAGCAAGACTACCCTGGTTAGTAATCATTTTGCAGAAATATGAGGACATACAAGATTAAAATAAAATGATACCGGTAATCTCTTGTTATGAAAAATATTAAAAATGCACTTTGACAGATTGGGCAAGCCGCTGCAAGCAAATAATGAAGATTTGGAGGAAAGTATCAGCTCCTGACAAGGTTCCCTTTTTGGTAAGAACATGGACATAATGTATGTAACAATATAATTAGCACAAGATCAAGTATTGATAATTCACACCTTACTTCCTGTTTCATTCATCCAGCAAAAGGCCAAAGATAACAGGGCAGCTCAGAGAATCAGCAAGGCACAGAAGGTAATAAAATTAGCATTAAGCTTGTGCATTTCTAGAGTCGGAAAGAGCATTACTGATCCCCCTCCCCCTCTGTTATTGACAGCAAGCTGAGAGTCAAGTGTTGAGGCCTGTTAAAACTGAGACAGTACGGATTAAAGGGGAGCGGCCCAGATTGCACCTTCAAATTCCGCCATCCTCTGGCTCTCTTTCCACTCCCTCTCAGCCTAGCTCTGCTGAAAGTGCATTTCCCTTTACCCCAGATACTGCATCTTCAGTTTTTTCTCCAGATGGGTCTCTGAAGGCCTCTGGTTCATCAGATGTTCATATTGACTCCTTTCCCAAGCCTCCATCGCAGTCCCCACATGCTCAATCTCAACCATCAACTCCTTATTCACAGCCTTCCTTTAGCCCTTTACAGGCCTCCTCAGGTTACCCTTTACCCGGCCCACAGGGTGCTCCTCAGGGACGGCCAACCAGCCTTGGTTCCCATGATCTGCAGCCAGGAATGCCCCGCAAGGCTCAGCAGGTTGACCCATTCTTTAAACCTCAGCAGCAGATCCTTCCACCCCAACACCAGCAGGCACCTCAGGAACCTGTTGGCCTTCCCGAGAGTCCTCGACCAAAAACAGTTGGGACTGGAGACTCTCCTTTGTTCTCACCACCCCACACAACTCACCATGGAGACCCAATTCGTGGCCGACAAGAGTACAGTTCTTCATCATCCCCCTCTGCTGTTGCTTCACCAGGAGGAATGCTGCAAAATAGGGCAGACATGAGTGCTCCTTCTCCACGTGCTTCTAGTGGCCTAGGCACAAATTCCCCAGCAGGGATGGGGGACTCTGGAGATGGCTTGTTCAAAGCACCTATGACACCACGCATCCATCAGGGTGATACTGCGACCTCATCTACTCCACTTCCCCCTAGTTTATCTCCTAGTCATCCTCCTGAGAGCTATCGCCAGTCTCCCTCTGCTTTTTCTGATTCCTGTGTCCAGTCTCCTCTTACACCCCGGCCACAGTCAGGAGACGGCTCCTTGCTTCAGAGACTGCCTATACCCCAGCAAGAATCTTATCCAAAAGTTGCCTCTAGCCCTCAGTCACAGGGTAGTTCTCCTCTTACCCCAGGAGCTCTTTCAAATGATGGAATATCTGTGCAGTCACCAGCTACCCCACGCTTTCAGTCTCCAGACCCTCACTCACGGCCACCCTCTCGGCCTCAGTCCAGAGACCCTTTCACCTCCCTGCACAAACCTCCTCGCCCAGCCTCAGCAGTTACAGAGACTTCCTTTAGAGGATCACCTCATTCCAGCCAGCAGCCTCCTTGTTCACCATCAGTAGGAGATCCACTAAGTGGAAAACCACCTGGATTTAGTTGCAGTCCCAGCATGGATTCCCTTCAGATTAACCAGCCACAAATAATGGGCCCAAAGCAAGTTATAACTTCCCAACAAGCTCAGGTTCAACTTCAGCAATCATCTTCTGTGCCACCGAGCATGGCTGCTGATTTAAATGCTAAGTCTCAGCTACCAGCTGGAAATCATGATGCACATCATCTACCAGTCATGCCAAGCACCCAAGAGCTGCCTGACCTTTCAGCTGGACAGGACCAGTCTCTTATTGGCCTTAGCCCTTCAGAGCTTGAAAAGCATAGACAGGTACAGAAGCAATTCATAGTGATACAAAATCACTAGAGCCATTTAAAGTTTTGCTAACTATTTTCTTTCTTTTCCTTTTCAATTTGTCCCCGATTTCCCTGCAGAAACAGAAACTTAGAGAATTTTTGATTAGACAAAAAATGCAAAGGAACTCTCTTCGGCAAGAGAAAGAGGCAAATGCACCTGCTAATAATGCTCCAAATTGGCAAGAAGGTGAAATGGCTGTTTTTCAACAAGATAAATCCCAGAGAGCACCACCTCCCTATCCACAGGTATTTTTTTATTCACAATCACAGCTGAGATAAGGATCTATGTAGCACATAATTTCTAATGTAGTGAACTATGATGTTTAATGTATGAATGTGACATGCATCATTAGTTGTAGTTGATTGAGTGTTATAATATGCCAATTAGGACAGAGCAGCTGTTGCTCAAGGTGCCATCCCAGGCAAGCTACCTCTGCCTCCTATGGGAACAGTAGATGAGAAGCTATGTCGCCCTCCTCCTTCTGGAACTCCTGGTATCATGGACCCTAATGTGCTAAGGTATGTCTACTTAATTTCTTTCGTATAACACATAATTAAGTAAGATTTGCAGCAATAATACATTTTGATGTCTACATATCTGTCTATAGGCAACCTGGCACTAATGTTTCCCAGGGGATGTATCCTCGTCCTCCATTTCCATCACAGTGGCAAGGTCAGGTTGCTGGTCCAAGGAGGTTCCCACAGCCATCCATGATGGAAATTGGACCCAGGCACCACCTTAATGCTCCTTTAAATAATCCTCTCAGTATACAAGGGATGCAAGGCATGTCTAGTCCCCTTGCTGTGTCGCAAGGCACTGGGCCTGAGACAGTGCAACACTCCGTTTCTGGGCCTCCACCACAGTTTATAGAATTAAAACATAATACCCAGAGGCTACCAATTGGACCCCAGTTTTTGGCAAGGGTACCTCAGCCCCGACCACGCCTGTTTATACCACAGCAGAATGTGCCTGCTGGATTTGTCCCAACCACCTTGCCACCTTCTTTTACTGCTCAGGGGGAAGGCGGGCACTGTCCCAGACTTGGGTTACCACAAGCTAACTTGGGACAACTAATAACACAACAGAGCAATATTGCTCCTTCTCAACCTCAACTACAGTCACAGGAGGTCCCATCGACCCATTCAAACACAACTGTCTCCCACTCAAATATTCAGCAGCATGGTTCTCAAAACAATGCTACAGGAGGACAGCAGCCTGCAGCAGAATCTGTCGACTTACCAGAGGCTGACCTTGAGGACCCTTTTGTAGCTAAAGACCTTGGTGAAGGAGGGGCAGAACCTGGAGTCGAGGATGAGGATGATCTTGCACTTGACTTGGATCCTGATAAAGGGGATGATGACTTAGGGAACCTTGACAACCTTGAAACAAATGATCCCCATTTGGATGATCTGCTTAACAGTGATGAGTTTGACTTGCTTGCATACACTGACCCTGAGCTTGACCAAGGTGACCCCAAGGATGTTTTTTCTGACCAGTTACGGCTTGTTGAAGCAGAAGGTGAAGGTTCGGGCCCTAAAGTGGAAGAGAAACCTAAAGCTGGTGTAACTGCCAAGCAGTCGCTTGCAGCTTCCACACAACTACCTTTAAAGACAGAAGCTTCCACAGCTTCTAATGTTTCTCTTCCTCCCAAGGCAGAGTCTTCAGATACCAGTGAGCTCACTACAGTAAAACTTGAAGAGAAGAGCTTGATCGATCCTCAGCAGACAGCACAGACTGTGGTTAAAGATGAGATGGGTGAAGCCGTGTCTTTGCTCATTAGTGGAACACCGTCTAAGATCTCAACTCAGCCAGAGAATTCATCAGCCTCACTAAGCACTGTCCGCTTAGGTGGTGTTCCATTTCCTCCTCCTACCCAAGTGAATACTCTGACTTTTCCTTCAGCTACACCACACCCAGACCTACCCGAAGATCCACTTGGTTTGCCAGATGGGGGTGGCCAGCACTCACCTGCAGTTGATCTTGACAAAGTAGAAAGCTCACTGGAGGCAAGTGAATTGCCTCTACTGATTCAGGACCTACTGGAACATGAAAAGAAGGAGCTTCAGAAACAGCAGCAGCAACAGTTGAATGCTCTGCAAGGGGGGTTGAACAGTCATCTTCATAATATTCAGAATCAGCAGCAGTCCTCTGGGGGACCAGGCCCGATATTACTACCCCATCATCGCGCACCTCAGGGCCTTGTGAGTCAACCAGGAATGGTACCGAGGCCTCCTCACGTACTAACCCCACAGCAGCCGAGGATGCTTAGTGCGCCAATGCCTTCATCTGCTCATGTAGCAGTAGGGCAACCACAAGCCATAATACGACCTGGACAGCCAAGCAACATTCACCCTGCTCTCGATCAACAACAGCAAGCAGCCCCACCCCAACACCATCCAAAACCACAAACTGTTCCTACCAACTTCTTCCCAGATAAAGGTAGCGTAATAGTCTGTAAATCTCCCGGTCTTTTGTATAGCATGCTTTCCTGCATTTGTATTTTCATGAGTATATCACCTTATGTTCTTTCAGATCTGGATAAATTTATGACTGATGACATAATGGATCCTATTGCCAAAGCAAAAATGGTAGCTTTGAAAGGTATCAAAAGGGTGTTGACGCAGGACCCAATGAATGTACCATCTGGTATAAATAGGTACCTGATTCAGTATAAAACCACATGATGCCATTTTCCTCTACAGCAGGGATTGACCTCTATGCCCCCCCCCCCCTTTTTTTTTAAATTTTTTTTTTTCACTTTTTTAGGCAACAAGTATCCCTTTTGGCCCAGAGGTTGGCTTCAGGACCAGGGAGTGCAGATGCTCAGGCCAGCATTGGCTCTGGTTCATCTGAAGTCAGTAAATTGTCTTCTATTTTCTGCTTGGTTTACAGGTTTTAGTTACACTGATCATCATGCTTCTCTTAATTTCAGGAAGGGGGAAGCAGTGACAAGGCTCAGCCACGACCTAATCCTCCACAATTTGTCCAAGGCATCATCAGTATGTTCTACACTCTGTTCCTAAGTGCTTGAATGTTCTTGGTTTTCTTTTTTTGTTTTGTTATAGCATACATTTCAATCTATAGCATAAAATTCAGTGTATCTATATTTTAATCCTTTTGCACAACAGATGATGCTGAACAGCACCAATATGAAGAGTGGCTTGTACACACCCAGCAGCTGCTACAAATGCAGCTAAAATTTCTAGAGGAACAAATAGGAGCTCATCGCAAATCCCGCAAAGCACTTTGTGCTAAACAAAGAACAGCTAAGAAAGCAGGACGTGAATTCGCAGAAGCAGATGCTGAAAAGTTAAAACTGGTCACTGAAGAGCAAAGTAAAATCCAGAAGCAGTTGGATCAGGTGAACATTCAAACATATCTGTCATATCTCTGGTGTGTGTTGTATATTGCCTTGATTACAATGTTTGTTTTGTTTTTCTTTTTTAGGTACGTAAGCAACAGAAGGAGCACACCAATTTGATTGCTGAATACAGAAGTAAGCAGCAGCAACATCAGCAAGGCTCCTCCATGCTAGCACCTGGTCCCTCAAACCAGGGACCCCACATGCTTTCTAAGATGCCTGGGCAGATGATAATGGGTCAGCAAGGGGGGCCAATGATGGGTCAAGTACCTGGAGGCATTCCTCAAGGGGGAATGGCAGTTAGAATGCCACAAGTGCATCCATTTACAGCAGGCCAAACACCTCATCCTGGGACACATAACACTGGGCCTCCTGTCCCACCTGGTGGATTTTTTCCACAAGGGACTGGTGCACAGGGACCAGATCCAAGGCTCCTTCAGGAAAGGCAGATGCAGCAAAGGATGCAGATGGTTCAAAAACTGCAACAGCAGTTTATGATGGGACAGCAACCTGTGACTCATCAAAGCCAACAGCCTGGTGTTATGAATCAGCAAGCTGGATCCATAGGTGGTCAGGCACCTCAGACATTGATGAACAATGCATTAATGGGGCAGCAACAACAAAACTTACAACCAGGATTGATATCTAACCAGCAACATCAAAAAAGCCTGATACAGGTTCCTCAAGGCATGATGGGAAACCAGGCAGTTGGGCAGGCACAATCAAATATCATGGCTCAGCCAATGACTCTGAATCAAAGTATGATGACTGGTCAACAAGGCATGGCTGCAAATCAGCCAATGCAGCAGCTCCAGAGACCTCAGGGTTTGATGGGCCAGCAAGTTTCCAGTGAACCACAGCATGTTCTTAGAGGGCCACAGGGACAGCTTACTGCTCAGCAGCAGAGTGTTCTGGCACAGCGTATGCTTCTTTCACAGCAGCAACAGAATACAACAAAAAATCTTGCACAGCTCCAGCAGCAGCAAATACCACAACAGAGACAACTGACACAAATGGGTGCATCAGAGCAACAAGGGACATTGGGAACACCCTCTACAAGTGGTATTCAAGGGAATGTTGATCATTTGCAGCAGGGAGTTCCAAGCCTCTCTCAAGGTGTGCAAAGCCCAGCTCCTAAAGATGGTGGAATCCTTAGCCCTAAAACACCACCCCAGCAAGCTGGATCCTCAACTCCAATCCAGATGCAACAAGGACCAAGTGGAGATCTACAGGGGGCACTTGGTCAGCAACCAACAACTGTTGCTTATATGGTTCAACAACAACAAGCAACACAGCAGCAGCCAGGACAAAATGCTGGTTCAGCCCAACAGCATGGCTATGTAAACAACCAGCAGACTGGGTTACAACCTCAAGAACAGATGCAACTCGCTCTACAACGGCAAAATTCCCTTAATACAGAACAAGTGAAACAGGAAGGTCAGCAAATGTGTTATGTTGCTCAGCAGCTACAACAGACGGGTCAAAATGTTGCACAAATTCAGGGCATGCTAGTACAGCAGAGTGGCCAAAATCAGGCTGCAATAACTGGTAATCCAAATCAGCAGCAAGATGTATTGGCCCAACAACAGCTAAATAGAAGTCAACAAATAATGATGACTCAGAGGTCAGGTGCACCCCCTGGACAAATACGAGCTCCTATTAATATTCAAGCATTAATTGCACAGAACCCGCAGTTATGTCACCTACCTCCCAATCAGCAGTTACAGCAAATTCAGGCAATAATTGCTCAACGACAGGCTCAGCAGCAGGGTCAGTTGTTGAGATTGCAGGGACAGACGGCACAGGGCCAAATTCGTCCTCAAGGCCCACAACCTGTTGGTCCAAGAATGTCAGGGCTTGAGGCACAGCAGCAGCATCCCTATGCATTTGCTGCTAAGCAAGGTCCAGTTGGATCTTCACAGCAGCAAGGAGCAATAGGCCAGCCCTCTGTTATGGCTCCACAGTTTCAGAATCCTGGATCCTTGCACCCTCAACAAACCTCACAAGGAGTCTCTCCTCAATACAACTCAACAACCCAACAGCAGATGATGCAGCAGCATCAAATGATGAGAGGACAGGTACCTTTGGCACGACCAATGATTGGCCAGGTTCGCCCCACTCCTCTAGGTCACATGGCTAGACCAATGTCTCCTCGTCAACTTATGGGTCAGGGATCACCTGGCAGCCCCCATTCTGGTCAGCAAAGGCAAATCATTGGTATGCGCCAGACTCCACCAGCCCAAGGGCAGTGTCTCAGTGTGAGGGCACTTAGCCCCTTTCAGGCTTCTCCCTCTCATGTTGGTTCTCCTGCTGGCTCTTCTGTTCAAGAGACTGGCTCAAGTCCAGCATCTTTTAATAAACATGATTTTGGTACTACATCTGTCTCTAACCACCCATCACCCACATCTAGATCAGACTGTGGTGCTGGAAAAAACAGTCCGTTTAGTAACATTGGAGCAACAGCAGCCTCGCCATTAAGATCACCTATAGTTAAGGCCCCACAGGAAGCATCAGTCCTCAAGTCTGAGCCACAGGGCTCAAGTGCCCAGAAGCCAGCATCTATTATTCCATTTAATGGCCAGTCGCCCAAGTCATCGTCAAACCTGCCACAGCCATCAGTTTCAGCAGATGTGGCTGAAAGTGAAGTGTCTAGTGAAAGGGATCTGTGCAAGATCACACTGCAAAATATAAAGCAGGAACCTCGAGAGATTAATTGTGACTCAGGAGATAGTGGAGAGCCTTCTTCTGCAACTATTAAGCGAGAAATCACTGGAGACTCAATTCATACCAGTAATATCCCAGGCCCTGGAAATCCACCAGGTGACACTATGGGCCAAATTTCCAGATCAGAGACTGGCCAACAACTCCTGCAGAAGCTCCTTCGGACCAAGAGTCTTCAGTTGCCATCGCAGAGGACATCTGATGGCATCCATAATGAAATAAATGGGCATATTAACAGTAAGCTCGCAATGTTGGAGCAAAAGCTTCAGGAGACACCACGTAACATGGAGGTAAAAGCGTGCAAAAAGTATTTCAGTAATGTAAAGGGGTAGAATGTATCCTTTAATAAACGACTAATCTTGGCTCTTTTTACCTGCTGCTTTGTTAGGATCTCCAGTCAATCACTAAAAGACCGTCTGTAACAAAAGCCAAGCGGACGACGAAGGCTGGAGAGCGGGGAGCCAATGCTCGAAAAAAGAACAAGAAAGATGAGGTTGGAAAAACCGAAGCAATAATGAAGCAGCTTAAACAAGTAAGGTTCTGTGAAAGCAGGAGAAAGATTTTTTTTTTTTTTTTTTTTTAGGGCTGGGCAACATAACATAAATACCATACAAAAAAAGTACCATATTATAATTGGTATTTGATACTATACCATATTGGTATCGATATATGATTTATGATGCAATATTGCAGGAATATATAACACCTAACTGATATCCAGCACTTAATTATTTCAGGTATGAGCAGTATTTAGTAATCAAATTTTCTTCCTCAAATCCTCTCAGGGACTGTCCCTTCTTCCTTTGATGGAACCCTCCATTACTGCTAGCCTGGATTTGTTTGCTCCTTTTGGCAGCAGTCCAGCTAATGGCAAAACCCAGTTGAAGGGCTCTTTTGGAAATGCAGTAATAGACAATATTCCAGACTACTATTCTCAGCTTCTTACTAAGGTACAAGCTAATTTCATGATGCTGTGAATTAATGACTGACATCCAGTACTGTATAAGGATGAATTGTAAGATAGATTTACATGCTGAGTTTATTATTGGTTGATTTTTATCCTCCTGTTTAATTAGAATAATCTAAGCAATCCGCCAACGCCACCTTCATCACTTCCCCCAACTCCACCTCCTTCGGTGCAACACAAGCTTTTGAATGGAGTGACTGCAGTAGAGGATCTTGCAGAAAGCCAGAAAGAGAGAGAGACTTTAGTAGATACCACAGGTCATTGTAATGATCATCATTCATGCCAACATCAAGTTAAAATGCACTAGCATGTGTTGACATGAACCAAACTGTATAATGAAAGTACCTCTTCTGTACCCTTTAGACTCTGTTCCTGAAGAGGTGAAGAGTGTAGATATACTAGCAGCGCTTCCCACTCCTCCACATAATCAGAATGAAGATGTGAGGTATGCAGCAGCATTCAGAAAGATTGTTCACCTCTTTGTGTAAAAAGGTATGCTATTCGTTTGATGGTATACCTATGGATTAATCACTTTCAGGATGGAGAGTGATGATGACAGTGATGTTCCAGACACCATTGTTCCTGCCTCATCACCTGAAAGCCAGCTGGGGGATGAGACATCACGGTTCCCTCACCTATTGGACTTAAAAGAAGAGGAGGAAAATAGAGCCATTTCTCCTGTTATCCCCATGATTCCACGCTCTGCTATTCCTAGTATGCCTTATGACCATGTTCCTTTTTTTGTACCGGGCACCACTTTCACGTAGGGCAAGTTTTCCGGTGGGGGGAGGTGGGGGGTGTTGCGATGTAAGACGGACCCAGGGTGGGGGGATTGTTGCGATGGAAGAGGGCAGGGCTTTCTCCCCGGTGGCAGCAGCTTAAATCGCTACGTTCTCTGAGTCACGTGCAGTAGTGCGACGAGAGTGGAATTTTTCAAAATAAGCTACCCAGGAAACTAATGAAAATAAAATATCTAAAAATTTCAGGAAGGTTATTATTGTTTCGCGGCCCGGTACCGGCCCGCGGCCACGGTGGTTGGGGACCCCTGATCTAATATTTCCCCCCTAATTCCCAGGTTTTGCAGAAACTAAGCCATTTGAGCCAATAGAGGGAAAGGCTGGTTCCTCATCTGGTTCCTGGGACAAGACCAAGAGCAATGAAGTGTCTGTTACCTTCACTCTCTCAGCAGCTGCAGCTAAGGTATTTTATAATCAAAGCTGTTCAAATCTGCTTACCAGGAAGATTATCATGCTGTTTTTGACCCTGGAACATTTGTTCCCTCATCAGAATCTGAACTCTGTGATGGTGACAGTTGCCCAACTACTGCACACACGCATGCCAGGGTCCTATGAAGTGGCTTTTCCCCGGAGTCCTGGTAGAGCAGGTGTTGTTGGGTCTGGGAAAACACCTGACTCTTCCAACCCAGGTAACTTATGCCCATCAATTTGTTACATTTTCATTAGTACTTTCATAGCACTTTGCATTTAAAATGCTAAACAGTGATTTCGTTCTTGATTATATCCATGAAATTGTAATGCCTAGAACTGTTCTTGATTTGACCTCCTTTTGGGAAAATTGACTGTATTACACTAGGCACAAACTAATAGTTGGTTTGCTCTGAACATGCCCCTTAAAATATTTTTCTGATTGCCATTAAGATTTGTATTTGTTTTAGGACCTCTATATGTAAAGACTGATCCATCTTCAAACCAAGATGCGGAATGGCTTAAGCAGTTTGATGTTACATTGCCAGGCTGTACTCTAAAGAAGCAGGTCGACATATTGTCCCTGATCAAACAGGTTGGCTGTCTTTCATTTTGCGAAACTGATACAAAATTTTTTATTTTATTTTTTTTAATTTGTTAAACTTCCTAGAAATGGAATAGCTTACCTTTTTTCTTTCCCCAGGAATGCGCTGAGCAAGAGGATCGACCAGCCCAGCACTGTTACATGACCAATGTATCTGACCTCGATGTGCGCCATCTTCCCATTATTCCTATTGAGGTATCTCCACCACCTTCACCTCCACCTCCACCACCTCCACCATCTGTTTGTGCTCAGCCTGAACCTAATACTCGGCCTGACCCTCAAGCCCAACAAGAACAAGCTCAGTCTGACCCTCAAGCCCAACAAGAACAAGCTCAGTCTGACCCTCAAGTTCAACAAGAACAAGTTCGGTCTGACCATCAAGCTCAACAAGAACAAGCTCAACCGGAGCCTCCTACCCAGCTTAAGTCACCTGCCTCTTCTAGCCCCAGTGTTCCCATTAAAACAGAGCCAAAAAGTGAACCATTGACAGCTGAATCTCACAGCTCTCCTGTCAAGACAGAGCCTGAGGAGGCCATTTTAGCCCCTACGGTTGCTCCACCTGAAGAGGCAGCTTCTGTTTCAGTCTTTGCCTCAGTATCTCAGGAGTCTGTGATGATGGAGTTCTCCCCCAAAAACATTAAACAGCGCAGGCCTTTCTCAGAAGATGAAGAGATGCGTCCCAAAATCAAGAAGTGGAGAGGTGTGCGCTGGAAACGCCTTCATTTGGTCATCACCATTCGTAAGGGCAGCTCCAAGAAGGAGAACAGTCGAGAGGTGTCAGAACTCATGGAACGGCTGCGTATCACACTCAGACCAGACAAGCTGCCACGTGATAAACGCAAGTGCTGCTTTTGCCACGAAGAAGGTGATGGAGTTACTGATGGTCCAGCTCGTCTTCTCAACATTGATGTAGATCTCTGGGTGCATCTCAACTGTGCCCTGTGGTCTACTGAGGTCTACGAGACGCAGGGTGGTGCACTCATCAACGTAGAAGTGGCCCTTCGACGTGGTCTTCGCACACGCTGCGCATACTGCCAGAAGACTGGTGCCACCAACAGCTGCAACCGTCTCCGCTGCCCTAACGTCTACCATTTTGCCTGTGCCATCCGAGCACGCTGTATGTTTTTCAAGGACAAAACCATGCTGTGCACCCAGCACAAACTGAAAGGCCCCAGTGAGGAGGAGCTCAGCAGCTTTGCTGTCTTCCGAAGAGTCTACATCGAGCGAGATGAAGTAAAACAGATTGCCAGCATCCTACAGCGTGGTGATCGCATACACCTCTTCCGAGTTGGTGGGCTCATCTTCCATGCTGTGGGTCAGCTCCTACCCTCTCAGATGGCAGCATTCCACTCTCCCACTGCCATCTACCCTGTGGGTTACGAGGCCACACGCATCTACTGGAGCACCCGTGTGCCAAACCGACGTTGTCGCTATCGGTGTCGCATCAGTGAGCAGGATGGCCAACCCTTGTTTGAAGTGCGCGTGCTGGAGTATGGACAGGAAGATCTACACTTCCGTGAAATGAGTCCAGACGGTAAATAGGTTTAAGGTGTTTGCTGAGTAAAGGTACATTACATGTGTGTTGGAGTGAGTGCGAACGTGTTCATGTTCTTGTACTATGTTTCTAAATTTTAGGCATATGGAATGACATTGTGCAGAATGTTGCCAAGCTGCGTGAAGATGCAGCCATGCTGAAGCTCTTTGCTGATCATGTAAAGGGGGAGGAAATGTATGGACTTACTGTTCATGCAGTGCTGCGCATCACTGAGTCGGTATGGCATGGTTTCCAACAGTCTGATAACAGATTGCAGGTGATGGTTATAATAGTGATGCACTTTCCCACTGAAAAATTAACAAGCCTCGTGTACTTGTACAGCTTCCAGGAGTGGAGAACTGTCAGAACTACACGTTCAGATATGGCCGCCATCCTCTCATGGAGCTTCCTCTTATGATTAATCCTACTGGTTGTGCACGTTCTGAGCCCAAGATTCTCACGCACTGCAAACGGTAAGGCTGTAGTATGAGTATTTATTAATGATGGCTATTCTGTATGCAGTTTTGCCTTATTTATTTGAGAGCTTAGATTTCCTCTGGCCTGTACTTGTGATCTGAAGCTTCTTTTTTTTTCTGTTTCCATAGGCCCCATACGCTGAATAGCACAAGTATGTCCAAAGCCTACCAGAGCACGTTTACAGGGGAAATCAACACACCCTACAGCAAGCAGTTTGTTCACTCCAAGTCCTCACAGTACAGGCGGTTGAAGACCGAATGGAAGAACAATGTGTACCTGGCTCGCTCCCGTATCCAGGGATTGGGCTTGTATGCAGCGAAAGATTTGGAAAAACACACTATGGTCATCGAGTACATTGGTACCATCATTCGTAATGAGGTGGCAAATCGACGGGAAAAAATCTATGAAGAGCAGGTTTGTAAAGTTTAATACAGCATAGTTGAGTTGACATGACCCTTTTGGTTTTCCAAATATTTGCATTACCTTTCATCTGTATGTTATTTTTCCGAATCAGAACCGTGGGATCTACATGTTCCGCATTAACAACGAGCATGTAATAGATGCCACACTCACAGGCGGCCCTGCTCGGTAAGACCCTCACTATGCACGTGTTTCTCTGTTTTGCAATATTGAGTCATTTATTGAACTTCACTTGAGTTGTATATGCGCTGTTGCAGCTACGTGAATCATTCCTGTGCACCCAACTGTGTTGCGGAAGTTGTAACGTTTGACAAAGAAGACAAGATCATCATCATTTCCAGTCGTAGAATCCCCAAGGGTGAGGAGGTAAGAATCATGTATGGTAGACTGAAGTAATTGTTCAATGTGATTTTATACAACACACACAATTTTGTGCATTGTCCTATAAATAAATCTGTTGTGTTTTTTTTGTTTGTTTTTGTTTTTTTGTTTGGGTTTTTTTTGGTCCTCACTTTGATGGCACGTTAGCTGACATACGACTATCAGTTTGATTTTGAGGATGATCAGCACAAGATCCCTTGCCATTGTGGAGCCTGGAATTGCCGAAAGTGGATGAACTAAAGGGGAGACAGAATGTGCAAGACATGCCTTTGCTCCCTGGTGCCAGAACAATTCTGCGCCAAAGCCTCGTTGGAACATTACTACCCAGATCATAAGCTGTTCTGAAACAAGAGGAGGGCAAAGATTTACTCTCCCTCCGCTGAAAGAAAAAAGACTTTTCTTATTCACATCAGGAGCCAAAGCTTTGAAGAGAGTAAAATTTAAAGCTACAACTCGTTTTCTGATGAGCTCAACTGTTTGCTTGAATCTTCTTGGTGAAACTCGCCTCTGCCAAAAGCACCTCCTTCCAACTTCCTCTCCTTTTCTTCTCCAATAAGCTGGCTGGAATCAATCCTCTCTACCAAAATGTCTGATTCTGTATCATATCAATACACTTAGGGTAGAACTCAGTGAAGAAAGTTTGATTTAAAGCCATTCAAGTACTCAAAAATGAACTAATACTTTACCTTTGGACCTATCTTTTATTGTTTTTCTTTCCTCCTTTTGGCTTTTTTTGTTTGTTTTTTTGGGGTTTTTTTTGTTGTTGTTTCATTTTGTTTCCCACCTTGTCACCCCAGAACAACACTCTCCCATCTAGTCAGCAATGAAGATTGACAAAATGGATATTGGCAAGACAATCCTGGAGTGGCTCAGATCAGAACTATGTACCTATTGTGAACAAGATGTACGATAATATAAAGTTTAAATACTATTTGACCTGTGGCTCAAAAAGGCACCAGATGTTTTATTATATTGAGTTTAAAGGTGGGTTTGGTTGACCCAGTCTACCTCATTGAGTTTTGTGGGAAGTGACTGCTTTGTATTAAACTGTTTTAAGTGCTACTGTGGAAAGGGGAAAGGAGGAACGTTTTCGTGGCAGTCGCCTTTCTTGGTTAAGCAGGGAAACCTAAGCAGCTGGTTTGCTTCTCTCTGTGTTGCTTATTATTTACAGTAGTGAGCCATTGCAACTTCTCACAATACACAACGACAGAGCCTCTACGACAGTCTTTCAGCACGATCATGCATTATTCAGAGCAATCAATAAAACCAAATGGGTGTCTAAGTCTTTGAGGCCACCTAGTCTAAATGACTGTAGTTCTCATGTAGCCATTTTCCTTCCTGTCTGCCTATTTGCATCTAGAAATCATGCTCTTTTTTTTCCCACTTCTTTTTATTTAAGCGCACAACCAAATCCACTCTTTCCCAGACAGAGTGAGTAACAGAATGAAGCAGGGTGCTGTTTGAGTTCTTTGGTTTTTTTTTTCTTTTCTTTTTTTTCTTCCCCTTTTCAGACGATTGCTTAATTCAACAACCCTCACCTGAGAAAGATTGATGCTTGAGGCTCTTGACTAACAAATTGTAACTTATGATGCAAGACTACTATTATGTTTGCCATGTTCTATGCCATTTGAATTCTAAATACCCCATGTTTTATAGGTTTCCATCTCATCACTCCAAGCAACTCTTCATCTATCTCTCTCTTTGTAATACTTGGTGGACTGTTGTAAACTTACTGTAGTGAGCCTTTCTCTGTCTGAGCACGGGCAGGCTGTATAATAATAACCTGTAACGTGGTGTGAGAACTGTTGGCACTGTCTTCTTAAGGCTGAAGCGAAGGCTGAGAAAGACTTTAAAAGGGCATTTGTTTTTCATTCATATTAAAACAGATACAAAAAAAATCATTAATCTTCAGAGAAGGGAGCTGAACAAAGTCTCCACAAACTGCATATTACTTTGTTCCTTCCTCCCCAGATGTATGACCTCATATTAAAAAGTAATGCAACTTGTACAAATTGTATATATTAGGGGGCAAAAAGCTGTTTATCCTACCCCTTTTTAATGAATAAAATCAAAATTCTAGAGAAATAAAAATTGATGGAATAAGAGAAACCACTGGATATCATTTTATCAGAAAGATTAAATGTGTATATATCTATAAATATATGTAAAATGGAAAAACGAAGTAATATCTTGATATGTATATGACTCAGAGTGGGGTTTTTTTTTTTCCTTTTTTTTTTGCATTTACCTGTTTTTCTATTAGCGTTTTTTGCTATAAGACCATATACAGACATATATTAAAAAAAAAAAAAAAAAAAAAAAGTGATCATGTTCACCAATGATCTGGATGAGTGTTTGAGGTGAATGAGAAATCTGAAATGGAATTTGTATTTGATATTAATCCTGATACTTCATCATGCAAATAGATCATGTTTGGAAGATGATTGGTAGAATGGTGCGTAGCGTATGTGTATTTATGTAATATTGTTCGCATAGATTTCTTCTTTTAATATTATTTATGCTACTGCTTGTGAAATACTGAAACTGCTCCTTGAATTGATTATTGGTTAAGTGTTGTTTTTTTTTGTTTGTTTGTTTTTCGTTTTTTCCATCCCCCCCAAAAGAAAAGGTTCCTGATACTGTTTATGAAATGACGAGTGTCATATTTTCCCTCCCTGTAGAAGTGAATGTGTTTTTTATATAACTTGTAGGCAGTGTATGGTTTGATTTCCACATTCAGTGATTAATCCCCAAACCTCTCAAAGACGGAAGTTCACTCTGAAGTCGTGCTTCTTTTGAAGACGGACAACAGAACTGGTGAACCTTATAGGTCGTGTATATTTTATCATTTTAAATCTTGCAGGCACTCACTGGATTTTAGTAGAACGCCTATCTTTACACTTTTGTTATATATTAATTTAAGGCCTCCCTGCATATCGTTTAATTTAATTTAAAAAAAAAAATACATAGCTGGTTTTTTTTTGTTTTGTTTTGTTTTTTGTTTGTTTTTTAATAGCCCAGCCTAACTTTTTTTTTTCTTTTTCAAAGATGCTGCATCTGTACAGCAGAGCTACTCTGAGGAAGATAAATACACATTTTTATTGTATGTGGCATGTTTTGTATGGATATAATTTTGAATTGTACATATTTTTTGATGACAGAGGTTGCATCACTTTATATACAGTTGCCCATTACCCTTCCCTCTTCTGTTTTCTTTGTCTTTGCTTTATTTCTTGTAAAGAAAAATAAAAATGCATTTTAAATACAGCCCTTTCCCCCCTGTTTGGTTCTGCTGAGTTTAGTTTAATTAAATATTATTTTGCATTAACAAGATGCCATGGCTTGTGCAGACAACTCCCGACTTGTGGATAATTAGACAGCCCAAAAAACATCTCATCTTGATGAACTCTGGAGTCGTTATGTTCCGTTAAAAAAGTTCTAAAGGCCTGTAAGAACATAATTTATGCAGGAGTATGATCGTATAGGTGGGAAGATTGGATGGGTTAATTAAGGTAGCAGTAGAAAGTGTTGCTAACAGTGAACCAGTGATGCATTACAACTTTTGAGATTGCAAAAACTTTTGTGACTGCACTGTTTCTCTAACTGATGTTCATGTTTAAGGTTTTCAAGATTTATCACTGCTTCAGTGGATAATCTCATCTGGATACTATTGGTTTGTATCCAAGAGCTGCTGCTGTAATCAAAGACTGTCCTGTACTCATCCCAGGATTCGTAGACCCCGTTTAGACTTGGTATTAAAATGCGTCGTGGGTGGTCTGCTTGCAAATAGTCAGCATGAAATACAAGTGTAAATGACCCCCAATACACATTCAAGACTCATTAACTCAAACCACTTGCCAAGGTGGTTTTAGATGCATTTGACAACATACCTTTTGTAGTATAAATACTAACAAGTCCTGATGCGTCCCTGACAAGAATGTAATGTTTGTTGTTTAGGTGTCGGCATGACACGCTAGAAGAAATTGGAGAGCATCACTGATGTCTGTGGTATGTGAGGTACGTTGCAGTTTAAATTTTTTTACGTGACCATGCGCAGGCACATTTGATCTTCTAGTGGAAGTGGTGATGTGGTTGGCTGGACACCTTGCTGACACATGATGGACACCAGGTGTAAACAGTGATGTGTCTCAGCTCTTCACGTGTGACCTGATCAGCCAAGACTCAAGAAAAAAACAATCACAAAACAGAGTTATACACTCCACATCCCTGTAACACACTTACGGTTTGATTTAATAATACAAAGTTGTAGAAGCATTATTTATAATTGTACCACCCCAAAAGATGTGATCAGTTTTGAGTCTGGTTCCTCTCAAGATTTCATGTTATCTCAAGGAGCTGTTTATGAGGAATCTAAATCAACATCTCAATTTCTGTAAAGCTGGTTTGGGACAATCTCTGTTTAGTACAAAAATTATTAGGGTTTGTTATGTTTCGGGGACTTTAAGCCCCATATTCTGGACAGTGGACCCCCGGCTCACAAGCGCATCGGCTGGCGAACAAATCGACGCAGATTTTGTTCCGACTGACTGACATACAGGAAGCCAATTCACACTTCACAGCACAAATCTTAAGTTCCAGTCAAGCACTCATGGTGTGAACGTGTTCAATGCTTTTTTTTTTGTGTGTTTCTCTGCATTTTTGCTCTATAAGCTTCATTATGGGTCCCAAGAAAGTGGAAATGGTAG
>JAQMCW010000015.1:4689558-4701007 GCA_030068335.1 Chrysichthys cranchii | reverse complement strand
AAAAAAAAGGGGTACATCCAAATCACAAATAAGCAAGATCAGTAGATGTTTTTGGTGTCCAAACTGCAGCCCTGCAGGAATAATGCCTTAATGCTCTCATTTCCCTTTCTGATCCAAATCTGGATTTAAAAGGCACTAATTCAGTGTTGGCTCGTTACCCGAAAGTCGTTTAAACATGCACGGATGGGCAAAGGCAACTTGAAGGAATTAACGTGCCATTAAACTGTGCAAACCCTCCTAAACAAATACCATATGCTGGAAATAAGGGCTTCCTAGCGCGCTTTGCTGAGTAATCTTTAACCCGCTGATTGGAGCCACAGGAACCCAGATGGCACCGTGGTCTGCTCATGTACGTGCAATCGTTCAGCCTGAGATCATACACCTCCCGCACAGCAGCTCATCGGAAACCTGCGAACAAAGTGGCTTTTCACTGTAGCGACCAACCGGAAAACAAGCCTGTCCTTATGTTTAGCTTAGCGACCTGCAAGTGGCGTTAGTCTCCAGTCTCCGCTGGGATAAGGGGTCTCAATAAACCACACGGAGCACTATAGTACTGTTCACTTTACATGCTATCTGCTTAATTAGAAACCTGGGGCTGGAAATGGTGGACGTACAAAGAAAAACCTTTAGTTAGTTAGTCTTAAGTTAATTAGTACCCGTAATGTTGGCAGCAGGTTTGTTATGAAGCGCTCGCGCTGACCACAAAAGCCAAAGGCAACCTGGAAACACATTTACACACAGCACAGCACAGTACAGCACAGCACAGCACGCTTCACTTCACTCCTCAGTAAAGGAGATTTCACCCGGAACACACCGAATACCTGCTTGTCTTTTTACCAAAAGACACAATGTGTCACAGGGAAAGACGCCACGGGGAAACAATGTATCAAGCAAACAAGAAAATACTTTGGTGTGTAGGTTAGCCAACAGGCTATAAATCGCAAGCAGCGCCATGATGAGCTCCTCGCCGCCCTCTCTCTCGCTTTCTCCCTCTCTTTCTCTGTCTGGGTCTCTCTATCATACGCGCGCACGCACACACACACACACACACACACACCAGCGCTGTTAAATAAACCCCCACACAACCGGAGCGGTGTAAATGCGTTCACCGGGATACTCACCATCACCCGGCGCTGTTAATCCAATCAGGACGAGCACCGCTAACACGCTTGGTCGCAGAGACATGACTGCGAGATTCCCATCGCTTCGCATTTAACGCATTGGTGGGGCGGTGTTGACAATGTGAGAGCATATATACACACTTACACACTTACACACACACACACACACACACACTCTCTCTCTCTCTCTCTCTCACTCACTCTCACATCAGCAGGTAGGCACTCCGGCAATAAAGACTCGCGCACACAGCTGCGCTTAAAGGGGCGCGCGCACTTTTTAAAGGGGAGGGGTTTTCTTTTTTTTTTTTTTTGTCCCCCCCTTTTTATATACTCCGCGCGCGCTCGCTCCCTTTGTTGTGGCTTGAGCGCTCGCTCCTTCGACTTCCCGGATGTAATGTATTGTATTTTATTTTATTTTATGTTATTTATTTTATTTTATTTTATTTTATGAGTTTATTTTATTTTATAAGAGTTTATTTATATTTTATTTTATTTCATAATATTTTATTTTATAAGAGTTTATTTTTATTTTATTTTATATTTTATTTTATTGTATAATATTTTATTTTGTTTTATAGTATTCTATCTTACAATATTTTATTTTATAATATTTTATTTTATTTTAGAATTTTTTAAATTTATTTTATAATATTTTATTTTATTTTAAAATGTTATAAAATAAAGAATATTTTATTTCATTTTATTTTATAATATTTTATTTTATAATATTCTAATATTTTATTTTATAATATTTATTTATTTGTTTGTCTGCTTTATTTTATTTATTAATTTATGAATTCAATTACGAATTTATTTATTTATTTATTGCTTTATTTAATTGTCTATCTATCTATACATCTATCTATTTATTTGTGTAATTAATATTTTTGTTTTGTTTTGATTTTGTTTGTTTGTTTGTTTGTTTGTTTGTTTGTTTGTTTGTTTGTTTGTCCATTCATTCATTTATCTGGCACCCTCCACACTAACATTCTCTAACATGGAATAAGTTAATGGTGAGTGAATAATATAATAAAGACCACTGCATGAACTCGTTTTGCCCCAAACCTGACACTTAAGACTTGATAAATAGCCTTTTTTTAAAAATAATAATAATTTTATCACAGTAGTGAATTTAAACACACACGCACGCATGCACGCACACACACACAAACAAACACAAAGGACTGAGATATGATTTGTACAGGATACATGCTGCTGAGTGTGAAAATGTGAAGTCCCATGGTTTCTGGTGAGAAGAAAAGTATTTATCTTACAGTATCTCGGTATCTATTTATCAACTTATCTAGATGAAAATAAATTAACTGTAGGTGTATTCTGTAAAAAGCCAAAAAAAAGAGCAAAAAGTAATCTCCAGACCTGAGCTAAAGGCCCTGGTTTGCAAAATTTGGTGATCTAATCTGTTGTCAGAACAAATATGTCAGGGAAAACTCGAGCAGGAATATAAATATTCACAGGATGCAGAAGCTGCTCACAGAACATGCAGAAAGGTTGGAAGCATTTAGAAAGGCAGATTGTGGGTGTATATATTATTAGAGAATATACCCAATAGTGTAGGCTGTATTACATTCAGACAGGGAGAACAGATATTATATATATTTAGATTTATTTCATTACTAATAATGAACCTTCTGTGTCAGCTTCAGGGACTATTCATCCTCCTCCTCTCCTCTTTCGTGTGGTATCCCACAGGGCTCAGTTTTAGGCCCCCTTCTATTTTCCCTCTATTTGCTCCCAGTTGGCTCCATACTTAGGAAGCATGGCATTTCATTCCACTGTTACACTGACAATAGTCACATTTATGTTCCTCTTAAAAAGGATGATGTGTACCCTTTTTGAATTTTAATGAAAAAAAGACAGAAGTGAGGGTTTTTGGTGGCACCATTGAGACCCCCCTGTGGATCTTGATTCTTTAGTCCAATATATCAAGTCATCCATCACAAACCTAGGGTTAAAGTGGATGCTGATCTTAAGGTCAGATCAGGGCAGACATTAAATCTAGCCTTTTTCAATCGAGGCAGCTGGCCAAAATTAAGCCTATTCTTTCTAGGCAGCATTTTGAGACAGTAATCCATACCTTTGTGACCACTCGACTGGATTCTGGATTACTGTGATACATTCTATATGGGGTTTAATGGTTCCTCCATTGCTCATCTCCACAAAATGCTGCTGGTGTCTTTTAACTGGCACACGTAAATATGACTACGCTTCCCCAATTTTAGCCTCACTCCACTGGTTGCCCATAAATTTTAGGATTCATTTTAAAATTCTTTATTTGCTTTTAAAGCTCCCAATGGTCTTGTTGTGCCCTAACTCGCTGAGCTGCTACATCCATAGAGGAGACCGTGCTTTTGTGGTTGTGGCTCCTAAAATGTGGAATGATCTACCTTTTCACATTAGACAGGCCTCTTCTCTGTCTGCTTTTACAGACCTTCTTAAAACCCTTCTCTTCTTGGCTTTGACATTTTGTGAGATGTTGACTTTATTCTATCTATCTATCTATCTATCTATCTATCTATCTATCTATCTATCTATCTATCTATCTGTCTATTTCTGTGGTATGGCTGTTTCTTTACTTATATGTTTTTTTTTTTAAAAATTTCATTTGGATCTTATTTGTATGAGCTGGTTTAATTATTATGTCTTTTATTTATGCCCCTGTAAATCACTTTGGTCCATTGTGGTTGTTTAAAGTGCTTTACAAATAAAGCTGGAATGGAATGGAATGGAATAACATACTCAGTCACTCACTCACTCACTCACTCATCTTCTACCGCTTAATCCTGTTCAGGGTCACGGAGGGAAGCCGGATCCAATCCCAGCTGGTAGACCCTGGGCAGGTCGCCAATCCACCACAGGGCCAACAGACAACCATTCACACTCACATTCACACCTACAGGCAATTTAGAGTAGCCAATTAGCCTAATCCCCTATGGATGGTGGGAGGAAACCGGAGTACCTGGAGGAAACCCACGTGGACATAGGGAGAACATGCAAACTCCAAACAGAAATGTGCCCCGGGGATCGAACCCAGGACTTTCTTACTGCGACAGTGCTAACCACCATACCACTGTGCCACTCCCTGGAATAACATCCTGTATTTGGCAATTGTAAATTATGATAAAGGAACATCTGTAAAATTTGGGAGAATGAAATATCTTGGTACAAATATAATTTGTGTCTCTTTTGTACCAATCTTATGTAGGTTGGAATGCACTCAGTTGTATGTCTTATAGTTTCTGTGTGAATTTCTGTAATTTGTTTATATAGCTGATTAACTCTAATTATGATTTAATCTTTGTTATGGGTGTTTTTCTTTTTTCAAGTTCTTGCATGGAGTAAGTTGTAGGTTGCAAGCCCTGTTCTGGATTAAGTACAAGAGAGAAATGTTCCTTGTGATGTGGTCCAGTGAATGACGCTTTGTCTGTTTATCCTTCTCTCTCCTGCCAGAGGCCACTATCTGTATCCTTCACACCAGAGTTAAACCCTTTTGTGAACAGAATGAGACTGGAATGAGCTTACAGGGCCCCTGCGCACACCCGAAGAGACACCCAAAGAGATGCTTGTCAGCAGGAGGAATGAAGATTAGGAGACCTTACCATGCTCAGTAGCAAAGGATTAATCAAAGCACATGGAAATCTCCTTATTTACTTATTATGAAAGCTTTGCACTGCGGACTGAATAAATAAATATTACTTAGAGAACTTCAGTGTTTCCCTGTTTCTGGGGTGGAGGGTGGAGAAGGATCTTGTGACTAAACTTTCGTACAATAAAAGCATTTAGTGCCATATCTCATGCTTTCAATAAGCCGCATGACACTGTTGGACCCTCTACCATAGACGTGGAAATTTAATTTAGGTTAGTGTGAAGAAAATGCTTCTCATTGCAGTCTTCGCTTTGTAACGTTACACTTTCAGCTCGTCACATTTATCTGCATATTTCAGGCATGAATTCATATCCGATATTGTGAACAGGACCATTTGAGTCTGGCCCCTGTGAAAGGCAGAAAACTAGGCTATGTGGTATGCTAGGACAACAGAGTGGAGGAAGTGAGTATGAAATGAATTTGCCCAGCGTAGCAGTGTATCTAGATGTGCTCTCTACACAGCCCCCACTCCAAACAGACAGACTGGGCTATTCGGGGAACATTATCTCCCCTAAAGTCTGTGTGAGCACCGTCACAGATGGCTATACAGAGAACAGACACACGCGAGCACAGATATAGATTAAATAGCAGACAGAAATCAATGTCCATCCTCTTACTGACTCACAAATGCGATACTCTTTCACTGACAATAGGGACTGGACACTTTGACTAATAGAACCGGTTGGAAGACTTGACTAATAATACGTTGGGTTTTTTTTTTCCAGTGATGACTGTTCTGCGAAACTTGTGTCTAGTCAGCCGTAACTGATTTCTGTAATTATAAGATCCTTGCTTGAGTTCAGATTAGGTTCCAGTGAAACCAGCACTTGTGTGTAAGTGTGTGTAGGGTGCGTGAAATCGAGATTGTGATCTCGTGGCCTTGTGTATGTGCGTGTCGGTGCTTATGAGCAGGGTTTAATACTTGAAATACACTCATTTGGAATTCACATTTCCATGAATAAGAGATGCGAGATCTGTTTGTGCTGGGTAAATATAGGCCTGAGTGAAACTCTACCTGGGAGGATGCATTCAACATTGTATCCATGAATGCTTGTGGAGCACTGAGGTGCGTCTCGGTTACTCCCTGGGGATATCGGGTCCTTGAGTGCCTTTTGTATTGCTTTGAACAGTAACATGATGCACAAATACCACATGTACAATGAGAAACAAATAGATCAGGTTAAAATGTAATGGATTCCTGATGACAATAATAAGTCTGCCGAGACTGTATTACATTAAAGAAAAGGATGACAACGGGTTCAAGGAGTTGAGACCAGTCTAGTGCTGAACAAAGTAAGATAAGCTGGTTTGAAAAAGTCTGGAGCTTCTGATGCCCCCTTGTGTATGAAAGTATGTGCTACATGCTTGTCTTTTTAAATGCCACTGTAACTGTACATACAACGGCCCATGTGACGCCAACAACACAGTACACAAGAACAATACAACAACCAACACCAACATCCCCGCCAACCAACCAACCGTACAATATAAATGTATTTCAAGATGGAATTTCTTATTACTTCTTATTACTGATTCTAATATCTGTGAAAATATTATGTCAGAGAGAGAGATACGTCGATTAACCTAAATATACGTATATCATTTTTATTTTCTTTGTTAAATACAAGTATTTTTGGTGGGAAGTATATTTGTTTTGTGCAAAAACAGTACTAAATAAATCTTTTACAAATAGAAAACGTATTATGAACAGAGAAATATTAAAAGATCCATATATTCATGGCCATTTCCAGCCATAAATCTAGCTATAAGTGTTATAAGCGGTCACTAAAGGGCACTAGAGTGCCCTGTAAGAATGCAGGATATGTATATATTGCATATCTCTTAGGGTTGCAAAGGTTCAGCTCTGGATATTGCACATAAAATATCTCTAGCATATTGCTAAAAACATGGATATTTAGTAATAACATATAAATTCTAAATCTTAGTGGATATTACTGGTGCGTTATTACGTCGGTATATCTTCATGGGTATATATTTAAGATATGGTCAGTCCAAAGGTTTTCCGCATAACTATGGGACGGATAAAATGCACATGGTGGAACAAAGTACACGGTGTCCTCATTTAAGACATTCAGAATTGAAGAGGAGGAGGGAGGCAAAGTCATGAAGGAATTTCAGGAAACTCCTCCATCGGGAAGTCCAGTATGGCTCATATCCTGACAAACGCATTCATAAAAAATACTGGGAGAAAAATCGTGCAAATCGCTCGACCCTAAGGAGGACTCTCAGTCATGGCTTACTTTCACTTACGACTGAGTCACTGGTGAAAAAAAAAAATGCCATAAATCCTTCAATGGTAACATTGCAGTCCAGGGGAGAAGCGCAGTTCTGAGTTCAGTCAGTCCATCAGCTTTGCGGCCTCCTCGGCTGAAGCACCAGGAATTGACTCGGGACAGATGCTGCTCTTAAAAGGCACACGAGGCTAAGAGGGGTTCTGGCACCTGTTCTGGAACTTGTGTCCATTAAGCAGAGGCAGACCTCTAGACATCCAATTTGAGTTTGTCTGTGCTGCAGTCTTGGTCTTGGTCCAGCTTTGCCAGGGTCTTACGCACACGCAGGGCAGTGAGGCGAGCTGAGGAACTCTGGAACCAGCACTCCTTCATGATTTTCGCTATAGCAGACAGAATCTGGACACAAAGACATTATACAAGGGGATTTAATTCACAAGAAATCCCATCCCATAAGGGGATTTCCTATCTCTGCTCTGTTTGGATGCGTTGTTCATAATGTAAATTAAAACAGCATTGGCAGCAGTACGCACACTAATTGCTTTTGCTGAGAGCTTTTAAAAAGGATTTAATTTGTCACGAAGCTGACTAGAGCAGTTGCGGCAAGAATTCACACTGAAATGCATTTCTTGGTGCTTTCTGAGCTTAACAGGGAACAATTGCATACCGGATGGGAGTGCAGTCGGTTGTGAAGGCACGGCCTGTACTGGTCCACACACACTACCTTCTTCATTTCTTCAAAACTAGGGTCGGAGGGCACCACGTCAAAAAAGGGCAGGCGATACTCCTCGACAATTCCTACACAACATAGATTTTGTCAAACATTTTCCAAGATGTTATTGTTTGCAGTCACCTAGTGTGTTTTTCCTGACAAAAAGGTCAGCTATTTGTTGAGACTGCAAGTCGAATCATATCTCTAAGACAGCCATTTGAAGTTTTAAGGAGTTTGGAACAGCTAATAGTTCTGTGGGAGGACGGCTGGATGACGTCCAGAAAGTTTGTGTGTATGTGGTAGCTGACATTTCAGGGAACAAGTCTCAATTCATAATTCATCTCCAGAAAAAAGGAGGGTGACAATACAACTGTATATCCTGCATTACAGGACAGAATATAATAAAAGACATATACAAATATATAAAAATAAAAAAAAAGACAGTGACTATACAATGCTTTCAGTGGATTTGGACATCATGCATGGTGAGCGTGTAGTGTATTTGTGATTTGTGTGCGTGTACTGTGTTTGAGAAAAAAAAAAAGGCAAGAGAGCGATAAGGAGCATCTGGACTGCATGAGTCGGAGTGCTGACACTTGATAAGACTGTTTATAATTGCTGGACTGTTAATCGTTGGTGGATAGTGGAGACAGACATAGATAGAGGAAAGGGACAGACTGGGTTGGCAAGACAGTGAGACATGGGGATTCTGTGGAGCGATGTGAGAAACATGGGAAACATTTAATTTATACTTATCATGATGATGTAATATACGCCGAGGGTGCAACAGAACAACGGATGTTATTCCTTAACTTAAAAATGGCTTTACTGCATTTAATCACATTAAATCATGATACTTTCCAGCATCTGTTGAATAACAATATTAATGTCTGATCCCCAGAACATATTGCTTATCCTGGCAATATACAGAAATGTAGCTTATGGATCGACTTTATTACCGATTAAATTATTAGCAAAATCTTGCAGGAGCAGATGAGTTTCATGAATTTTCTAAATGTTACATTTTAAATCCTGTGGACAGACTCTCAAGTTTAAAAACTTTCAGTAGTGCTCCTTATGGAAAATGATGGGAAATCATCCATCCATCCATCCATCCATCTAGCTATGTTTCCCTCAGTGTTGACCCTGAATCCCGACATTGTACTAACCATTTACGATGGTTCGGCGGGTGATCTCCCACAAAACCAGTCCCAAAGCCCAGATATCAGTCTGCTTGTATGATTCAAAGATGTCCACACGGATACTCTCATCTAGGACCTCCGGAGCCATGTAGCGTTTGGTGCCCACCCTTGGGTTGTTCCCTACATCCAGGTAGTCGGTGGATTGAGAATGAATGACAGCCAGGCCTGTCGAAACAACCCATTGGTGAAAGGTCATTTCAGATTTACTGCAAAAAAGCTGCCAAAATCTATACTGTACCACAAATAGCTTACACTTTTCAATAACTACTAAATGTGACCATTCAACTACACCCCATGCTAGATCCTTTAAGCATCTCCCTTACCCAGGTCAGCGATGCAGCACTGGCCGTTTCTTTTCACCAGGATGTTGCGGCTTTTTAGGTCACGGTGGGCGATGGCCGGCTTGCCCTGAGTTGTGAGGATTTCTGTGTGAAGGTGCACCAGACCACTGGCTATCGAGAGACACATGTACAAACACGCCTCTGGATCCAAGGTGCTGTACTGCAGGAAATCATACAAAGAGCCCAGCTCGTGGAAATGAGTCACCAGCCAGAGCTGTGTACTGGAGTTCTTCGATGTCATGTCTGAGGCAATGAACCCTGAAAGAAGAGATTGACAGACAATACATTTCTGTGTGGTCAAAAGCTTGAGATGTTCAGCCTTTCATGGTTTGAGAGATGTAACTAGAAATGGAGTCACTTTATGCACTAGTGCTTGTTAGGTACAGGGATTATCATTGACATGTTGGAGACTGCTCAGCAGACAAATACAGGAAAACATCTATCAAAATTACTGATAGTCCCATTCAATAAATGCACTAGACACAAAGATAAAGGAGATACTATAACAGTATCCATATGCAGCTTTGCAAGCCAGACATTTCATCACATGGCCAAGAACTGCCTACTTTGATGTGAAAATGCTGTTTGACTGATACCACTCTCGAATTACATTTAAAGGTATGATGCCCAAAATTTTTTCAATCCAACGACTATATTATGCATGCATGTACAAATCAGAAGGTCAGAGATTCAAGCCCTGGCACTGCCAAGCTGCCACTATCGGGCCCTTGAGTAAGGCACTTAACCCTTTCTGCTCCAGAGGCGGTGGATCATGACGGACCCTTCGCTCTGACTTCAGCTTCCTAACAAGCCGGAATATGAGAAGAAAAAGAATTTCAGTGGTTAGCACTGTCGCCTCACAGCAAGAAGGTCGCGGGTTCGATCCCCGGGGTCGACCTGGGCGCCTTTCTGTGTGGAGTTTGCAGGTCCTCCCCGTGTCTGTGTGGGTTTCCTCTGGGTACTCGGGTTTCCTCCAACAGTCCAAAGACAAGCACAGAGGGGATTAGGGTAATTGGCTACTCTAAACTGTCCGTAGTTGTGAATGTGAATGTGAGCGTGAATGGTTGTCTGTCTCTGTGTGTCGGCCCTGTGCTGGATGGGCGACCTGCCCAGGGTATACCCCACCTTTCACCCGAAGTCAGCTGGGATTGGCTCCAGCTTTCCTCCGTGACCCCGAACAGGAGTAAGCGCCATAAGATGACTGATTAAATGAAGAAGACAGCGCCAAGGTCCTCGACCTGATCCTTACATCTTTAAGGAGATCTGCTTGCTCTTTCCATGTCTGTGTGGGTTTCCTCTGAGTTACCCATTTTCCTCCCATTTTCCAAAAACACACCAGTAGGTGAAATGGGGAAGATAAATCACCCTATTTGTAAATGAGTGCATGAATGTGTGTGTCCAAGGTGCCCTGCAACAGACTGGTGTCCAATCCAGGGTGCATTCCTGTCTCATTCCCAGTGTTACTGGGACAGACTTTGGCTCCACCCTGACTCTGACCAGGATAAAGCTTTAACTGAAGATGAATAGAATAAAAGATGTGAGTGTTCCACGTATGCAGGTCTTACCTAAGATGTTCTCATGTCTTAGCTGGACAGTGTTGTAGATTTCAGTCTCTCTGAACCAGGACTGTTCATCTCGAGATGAGAAGATTTTCACAGCCACGTTCTCCCCCATCCACGTGCCCCTCCATACTTCTCCATAACGCCCTTTACCTGCCCCAAAACAAACAAACACACTATTCAAATATATACCATATGGCAAACACTAGGACAAGTTGACTTACAATATAATAGCCTTCTGTTTTCAGCTTGTTTCAAATGCATCTCCCTCACCAACACACTCCACCAAGGAGATCTGCCGAGCCATAGTCCTCTGTACCAGGTAAGGAAGGCCAGTCCCACTGCCTGATGTGCAAAACTCATCAAAGATATCCTAGATGAAACAAAATGTGACTTGTCAATCTCCAGTAGATAAGACATTTTCATAGAATTCAACCCACAAGGCCATGACTGCTATAATTAAGGCATAAAACATGATGCATATACGGTTATAGGAAAATAATAAACGATGAGGTGGTGTGGTGCTTAACCCTCGTAATGTCCTCCCGTTTGACTTACACCTTTTGTCCTCTGGGGTCAAAATGACCCCACCTCCTATGAC
>JAQMCW010000015.1:4663757-4677599 GCA_030068335.1 Chrysichthys cranchii | reverse complement strand
CCCCCGGCACGTCTGAAGGGGTGGTAGATGCACGCAGCCAATAACAGGCTAGAGAAACTGAGACTTCAGAAACTCCAGACTTTAGAAAGCCAGTCCTCACATAGCAAGAAAGATACTAAAACGCCAAAGAGCATGACGAGAAAGGAATGGGCCTCTGGAAAGGGCGAAGAATTGAAAGAAATGAATTTGAAACCATGCCATAATACGTTGTGAAGTGACCTTATGGTGAGGGACGGCAGAGATTTGGGACGAGGCCTCAGCAAATTGAGCTGTACATCTCTCCAAGACGGGGCACCCAGAGAGGAGAGCCGGAATAAAGAAGGCACGTGTCATCCCAGAAAAAAGCACCCTCAGCTCCTCCACAATCAATTATTTATGTGCAGGAGAGTTGCAGTGGGCCAGGCAAATAGGAGTTGGCCTGCAGCTCAAGGCTGTGCTGTAGTGTGCCGGAGGAAGGAAAGAGGGATACTGGAAGGCAGGAGGAAAATAGAAAAAGACTTGGGAGCACTTCTGCTGCAAAAATGAAACCTCTTCAGAGGAACCAGGGACGCACTGATCATATCTTAGGTGCTATGGCGGACATGCTGAGCTCTCTGGCCATGCCCAGCCAACAGTGGGTGAGTGAATAAGGCCTTTGTAGTGTGTTATATTTCTTAGTGAATTGATTTATTTATTGGCATTTAGTGAAATGATGGTTATCGTGTGCTTGTTATTAAAACGTATCAGGACATGTCTTAGAATGACTAGATGACACTTTTTAAATGTATATACCCTGATGATGCCTTAGGTCTAGTTATAAATAAAGTGCATACACCTTTTTACTCATTAAGCCAACACAAAATTGCTATTATCATAGCAGAGACAAGAAGGGACTAACTGTTGTTCTGGAAAATTAGATTCACTTAGTGATTCACTAACAGTCTCGCATGAAAAGATCATTAATGATATCCTTGCCTTTCCACTAGCCTACTTGGCATGACCTCTTTGCACAGTTATTATTTGCAATTACAAACACGTTCCAGAGACAAGATGAGGTTTTGCGTGTGTGGTTACGTGTGGAGGAGCTCAAGAAGACCAGGAGACACAATCAGGAAGCAAAATGAATATGTGCAGCATGTCCTCCTGTTGTACGTTAGAAAAAGCAGAGGACAACAAGTATATAGGATTATTAAATGTCCATCATGATAAGCTTGTTTTATTCATTCCAAAGCCCATTAATTCTAAGAGAAACATATATTGATGATTACTGTCTTATTTTAAGAGAAAGAAATAAAGAGAGAATTAGCAGGGATAAAAATAGGAGAGTAAATAAAACACATTTGTCATGCAGCTCAGAGACAGAGCCAGGTTGGAGAGGAGACGTGGGCATGTGGACGAGAGATTGGGCTCTGGCTGGGTACCGTGACGAATGGTGAGGCCGGTTTCTCCTCAGTGCTCATGAGGAATTTTGGATGTCCTACAAGCCTAGGAAACAGAGTAGCACTGGTTAAGACATCGCTCCATGACCTAACGGACGATGCAGGCCCAACTGGTCACCGCAGCTGTCTGAGTGCATCTCTTTTTTCCTGTGTTGAAAGAAATAATGAACAATAACACCTTAAGTAAAGCAATAAAACCTTTAATAAGACCTAGATCAATAATTGCAAAAAAACCTGATTTTTAATCATAAACATTGCAATATGGGCTGGTAGTGACATTAAATAGGAAAGCTAGAATCTAATAACTATCAATAGCTCGATAACAAAATGATTAGGGTTTAGCAGTGTATTATAAGTCAAAATGAGGTCCAATAAGAAGTCGGACACACACTTAAATATAGATAGAGAGCAGCATTTGTGATTGCTAATTTTTGACGAACGTATTACAAGGTTATGATGCTCTACAGGCCTTAAGTTGTGTTTCCTTCGAATACCAAATATGCTAAGCAACAAAGCTGTAACCTTTTTGTTCAAACTAAAAAAAAAAAGGGTTGTGATGTGTGCTTTTGTGTAATAAGTGCTTATTTACATTTAATTTCCTCTCCAGAGGTATTTTGGGGAAAAGAAATAAAGATATAGTTACATGAGTTACATCTGGGACTTTATTTCACATGCACTTTTTCAGTTGATGCTGTTGAGGTGCTGAGGACGGGTTAGCAACGTCGGCTGAAAAATATCACCTGAAATTGCGATCGGATCGAAAGCATGTATCACTCTGTTCTGACCCAACAATAGTTCAAATTAATCTGCCTTAAGACATGTATTCACAGTAAATTACCGGCAATGGACAACAAAGGCAAGACCATACATTGATGTCTTTTTTATTTAGAAGTCACGAGGGATTCGCCCTGCTAGCATGCTTATAATAGCTACATCAGCTACACTGGAATCTCATAATCTGGCAAATCAATGTACATTGTACAGTACACCTGTGAATTTTTACAAGATCCAGGACATGACGAATGCCTTGTAGTAATTACGCCTTGGGAAGTAGAAAGCGAATGTTTTGTTAGGGACAAGTTAGCCAGCTAGCCAGCCAGCTGTCTTAAAACAGCAAACTGTATGTTCAGCGTTATCAATTAAACAAACTATGTTGTCTATGTTGATCTAAAGAAAACACCACTGTAAACTCATATAAAGTAATAATTTATTTGCTGTTGAGCAGGACTTCATATGCTGAACTGGGATTACGGATATGTTCCTGGGAAGGAAATACAAGTTGAGAGAGCATTTTCTTTGGGTTTTCCCAGTCAGAGGTCGGAATTACGGTCTTTAATTGAGGGGGTGACATGGTGGTGTGGTGGTTAGCACTGTCACCTCGCAGCAAGAAGCACCTGAGTTTGATTCCTGAGTTCGACCTGGGTGACTTTCTGTGTGTTCTCCTCGTGTCTGTGTGGGTTTCCTCTGGGTACTCCGGTTTCCTCCCTCAGCCCAATGACATGTACAGAGGGGATTAGGCTAAGTGGCTACTTTAAATTGCCTGTAGGTGTGAATGTGAGTGTGAATGGTTGTCTGGCTCTGTGTGTCGCCCTGTGGTGGATTGGCGACCTGCCCAGGGTGTAACCCCGCCTCTCGCCCGAAGTCAGCTGGGATTGGCTCCAGCTTCCCCCCACGACTCTGAACAGGACTAAGTGGCAGAAGATGAGTGAGTGAGTGAGTCTTTATTCGAATGCAGCAGAAGTTTGGGTGACAGCTTGTTTCAATTACAGCGACATTTCACCGTTAACCCAAGGAGCTAATGAACAGCGTAAACTTGCCTCACTATACAACACCTGTAAGTTCATGAGGTGTGTTCAACGAGGTGTAAAACCGCAGTGCTCATCATGTCAGGACAGCACTGTTTTTGGGTAATAGATGGTGTCACAGACCTTCCTTTGTGCTCAGTGATGGTTGAACCAGACTGACATAAATGGCCTCTTTAGTCTTCTCTGTCCAGAACATGTACTTTGCCATCCTCCAAAAGAGTGCACCTTGTCCTTGTCCAGGAATTTGGCTTTCTGTATTGGGACGCGCACTAATGAAGGTTGTTTTGCTTCAGCAATGTACTGATCTGTGCATTCCATCCCGGACTGGACTTTTTCTGTTTGAATGTGTTGCTGGGTTTGACGTACTCTGAAGCATCATGTTTACTGAAAATCCTCTTTGTTTTTTTTGACACTCTGCCACATAGGGGATGGCATTGTTGATCCATTTGCTCTGTTCTACCTCTTCAGTGACTCGTCTGGTGTTCCCATTCGATGCTGGTTTGAAAAAAGCCAATTTTGGGTAACCACAAGCTTTTTAGGCTTTTCTCAGATGTTTGCACTACTTGTCCTTGGACTCTGAGATGGCTGGCTCATTTTCACTCTGGCGGTGTGGTGTTCTAATCACACATGTTGGAACATGTTCAGTGACTGTTTCTATCTCCTGGGCTTTGTTCTTAATCCTAGTTGTGAGACAATGATAGCCTACAACATCATATCACTATGTAGCTACATGTAAACTTTGGAGGCAATCAAAAATGAAGAAGAAAACATTAGGAGAGGATGGTGCTCTGGGGAACAGAACAAAAACACAATATGTTCCTTACTTCATAAATGATCACGATATGAAGAGGCTGTTAAGATTCTAGCAAAATAGGACTAGAAAATAAGACTGAATGACTTGACTAGTTGGAAAATTCCTACCAAGAATACCAATCCAAGGTATTTGCTTGAACTAAGATTTGGTAATTAGCGATGTCATGTCAGTTAGCCACCTAGCAGTGTAGCCGACCTGGCAGCTAGCACTAGTATTATAGAACCATCGAACTAATTATAGCACTGGTCAGCACATATTATAGAAAGACATTTATGACAACATACCGTATAGCAATTACATTTCACTAGTAAAACCCTTATCAATTAGCCAGCTAACTCATCTTCCCTAGGTAACCATTAGCATATTTTGAAGTTCACTAAGCAGCTTATTTAGCTAGTGAGCCAGGTTGGACTTTTTCCAAAGTACATACAAGTTGTATATATATATTTATACATACCATTTTACATGGCTAACATTTAGCAGACACCCTTATCCAGAGTGGCTTAAAGATGTGCTTTGTAGTCTCCATCAAAAACACATCCTCATGCTACTTCAACAGGTCAGGCTGTACGAATACCACTGAGTTAAAAGCCTATTAGGGGGCGGTTAATCCAGTAAGACAAGTAATCACGTAATTCAAGAGATTTAAAATTATAAGTGCTTGTTATGTTTTTCAAGATGTTAATTACTAACCTGACTAATTAGTTATAGCCGAACACGTTAGCTAGGTAATAAAATGAATAAATGATTAGCTTGCAGTAGTGGTTAGCAAAATAAGTTTGTTAGGGTTGGTCACGCTTCGATTTATAGCATACAGCAGATGCCACATCCAGAGCGATTTCAGACGTGCTTTGAAGTCTTGATCAGAAACACATCCTCATTCTAGTTCACTAGGTCAGGGATTAAAACTTCCCTCAGTCTAACAACCCTGTTGGGATGTACAGTACGGAAAGAAAACATAAGAGAAGGACGATTTGTGGAACAAAGTATAACATCTTTCATTTCCTGTTAGCTAGGGTAGTAACAGATAAGCTTGCCTCATTAGCTAATGTTAGCTTGTTTTGGTTGTTTAGCTTCATAACTATATAACTATATAGCTTTACCAGTATGGCAGCCAGCTTGTCTACATTTAAAGAAGTAATACGTTGTCAGGGACCTACTTAGCTCTGGTAACCCTTGACATAACTCTGTTTTTTTTTTTTTTTTGGCTATTTGCAGTTGTTTGCTATAGATATACCCAGAATCTAATAAACCTCAACTTAGTGCGCATTTAAAGTTCCACTATCTTTGCCAAAATAAAGTCTGTTGTAGACACGAGAGACATTTTAAAGACATTTATGAGATGTTGAAGCTCAGCAGAGCATTTATGCTGCACAAATTGCAGTGTAATAGAATGGCTACTTCCTTCACTAAGCCTCATGATTGGATGCCATAAAGTATTTCTCGCATCTCAGACTTATAGTATTTTAGTTAGCTATCTCACATGCACCACTATTATAATTTATTAATGCAACATGGAGGCAAGTGTTGGTTTTAATTATATATATTTTATTAAAGGAAAGAGATTTTGCAGATCTGTTTCCTGTATCTATGTTCTCATGTGTGTTTTTTTTTTTGTTGTTGTTGTTGCAGAACTCAGAGGACACAGAAGAGCTGCCAGGGGATGCCGAACAAAAGGCAGCAGGCCAGTCTCAGTGGGATCAGGAACGGCTCGAGTGGGAGCAGGCATCTCGGAACAGCCCTGAGAGAGGGCAAAGAGACAAGGAAGGTAAGATTTAAAGGCCTTATTTGGTCCTGTTGGACTCAACTTGGACAAGATTTTAATCCATCATATCTGACATTGGTAAAGTTTCCAGATTCAGAACAGAATGGTGAAATGCTACAGTCATCAGAAATAGAAAAGCCACTCTGTACACGAGTCAAGAATACACATATCTCCTCCACAGTGAGAGTTAATGATTCCAGCGTCATCTACCCTCCCTTCTATCTGACATGATTCACTGTTTTGATTAGCCAAATACTATTAGCATGACCAAGTACTAGCTCACACTGTCAAACCCTTCATTACTTTTCATAGCCACTGGGAGCAACATTTCGGTTACTGGACAGGCTTATGTTGTATGCAAGTCACCAAATATTTTACAAATTTTTACTCACCCATCCATGACTTTTGAAACAAAACATTATCATGATAGTTTCAAAGATCCGACGTTAGTACAGTTCATTCTTAACTACAACTGTAGCTTTGCAGACAACTCACGCAATTAGGAGATATCCCGTAAATTTTGCTTTTCACGTAGGTGTGATTGTGCTTTGCGGAGATTAGTAGAAATAGCATGGGTTATATCAGATTGGATTTGTTACAGTGGCAATCCTGAAGTTAACGAACCACACCCTTTAACTGCACGGCTTGTGCTGATAATCGCACTGGCTGAATCACACTGGTGAAGTAATGTTCGATAAAAAAATCTGATGAGTGGCTGCTGAGAACAACTTCCAGATGCCTGAAAAAAGGCAGCTAAGCTTGCCTTTCCCCAAAGTCAGAAAAAAAAGCTATCGAATGCAGCCACGGTTACTTTGCCTAGGAAATGTTTGCGTGCATTCGCTCTTTCCTTGAGTGCAATGGAACAAAAGGAGCTTTGTAACTGCCTTGAGGGAACTGGGTAGTAGGGTTTGTACCATATGGACAGATGGCGAGCCGACTTACAAAGTGCTGCGTGTAGTCGGGGGCGAAATGATGACAAAGTTGATTTCAAACGAGACCACTTATATGGTTTATGCTGCCAAAACTTCATCGACTAACTATTACGTTAAGCCGCACCACAACCAGCCACTGTTGTCTTCTGCTGATGTGAGCTTCTCTGCACTCTAATTATACAGGATTATGCAGGTTCAGATTTCTCAAAGCTGTGCCTAAATTATGGATTTAATTGCTGACTACTCTGTAGTGGTCTGCAAACTGTATCTACTTTAGTGAAAGGTCTCAAGAGCAATCTTGCTGAATTCGAAAACGTCGCTTTCATGGTAATGCAGTCTCAATGGCCCATTAATAAGATTCAGAAGGGTCAGGGTGGAGTTTCCCTGCCTTGCTGAGGATGAGGAGTCCTCAGCTCTTGTAATTTCAGAGAAGCATGGAAGCACTGGAGACCACCCATCTGTTAAAGATTAGTAACAATATGCCTTTTGGTGGCTTCACTGGAATCACAGAACTGTGCCAGTATTCTGTAAATCCCGAGCAGACGCTGCGTTTTGAAGTGCGCCTGTCCCACTCTTTCTCTCACTCATTCTTTACCTTTTCTTACTCCAATGTAGTGTTCCATACTGTCCGTGTTCGGTTTTATTTATATTTCTCCCTTGAACCCCCTATTTCACTCAGCCCAATTTACAGCCCACCCATGAACATAATAAGCCAGCTCCTCAAATTTGGATCGAGTCATTTAACAGCTCTTTCATAACAGGCCAGGTTGCGCTGAGTGCATCAACGATAGCTGATCTTTGTTGGAGTGGAAAGCTTAGATACACAGCAACAGGAAACAGCCAGTTACCAAGTTACCTTCCTGACAAAGCGGGATTATATTAAAAGAGAACTCTATAGGGTGAAGAACTCTTGGAGAATAAAAGGAACGAACAGTTGTGGAAATGCTTTTGGATTTCAACTTTGCCTCCAGTATTTTCCAATAAGGCTTCTGGGAATTGCAGTCTGCTCACCAATGCTGGATGAGTAATCTTTCCACATCCCAATTTTCCATGGGATTGTCATACTCACATGTAATCAGTTACTGCCTTCTAATCTTTCTTCTGCATGTCATGATCATGCCAGTGTGGTTAGTTTTATGTTGAAAAATCTTTCCATTTCTTTTCTATTTCATTATGTATGGCAGGTTGTGAAAAGCATGTGTGAAAGAAATAATTCCGTGTATATAATAATTCACGCATGCTCCCACTTAGCTACTATACTGTATATTACTTTCAGCAGCCATGTCACTGACCAAAATAGTGTAGCGATTTCAGAAAAGACTAGTAGATGAGGTATTAAGGTTTGGGCCAGAACCAGTCCCTTAAATGTTGTCATCTGGCCTGCCAAATGAATTTAGCATGTGAGTTCTAAGGTAAAATTGGCTTGTGGATCTCATTTGAATTGGAAAGTGAAAAAGAAGATGAAAAAAAACAACACCACTAGTCTCTGTTATTCCGTTTGGGGTAAAATAGAGCAATAAACTTAGGGGTGATAAACACAATTGCTCACAAAATCTGCTAATAATATGTACTTTTTATAGGCATTGATGCTATAACCGTGTCTCTAATTTGGTGGTTACAAAACAATGAGGAAAATAATAATTCTATCTATCTATCTATCTATCTATCTATCTATCTATCTATCTATCTATCTATCTATCTATCTAAACTTGTGCATTTATAATATGTCAATACACTTGCAGACTATATAGAATTTTCTTCCTGCTTCATTATTATAGCCTATTGTGCGTAGATTCATGAAATATCATCCCAGTTATGCAGTGGCAGGCTGTGCATTTCACACCTAGGCCTTCAGTAGTCCTCATAAACTTGCAATATTATTTAGGAAAATCGCAACATTTTACTCGCTAAAAATGAGGATTATTTGTACACAAAATCCATCCTGTGAGCCATGGGTACCGCTCGTAGTTAGAGTCCTGAAAGTGCCAGACAAACCCTCCTCCTGCTTGTGANNNNAACATCAGTTTGTGATTCAGATATTTCTTTAGGCCTTCAGAGAAGGCCTTGAAGGCCCTGACGGCTCGCCACTGCAGTTATGTAAAATCATCCATAATTCGAATCCCCCCTATCCCTTTGGTAATGACCTGTAGTCTTTTCATCAGTTTTGTGGACAATGTAGCTATGCTGAATCAATTTCAGCACTCAGAATGAAAATGAACATATATAAGAGGAGCTGTTGATGTGTTATATGTCTGTTAAACTGATGTCTAGCTCACTTGACACTGAACTAAGTGTAATGTAGCTTGTTACCTAAAATGAGTTTGACATCCCTGCTCTAAGGGAAACTTTAATGACATGGCTTTTACGGTACGTTCACTCATTCATAAGTTTATGGTCCATTACATCCTTGTATTGCCTTAAAAACAGCAGCTACGGGAATCCACAGCCAAGCCTCTCAGGGGACTTGGTGGCTAAGCCAGGCCTGACCTTAAAAGGGCTACCACAGACTTCCAGCTGGCATGTTCTGAAATCACATGTGCATGCGTCAGGCTTTAACGTTGCATATATTAGTAAAAGTAAGCAGGCGTAGCATGGCTATTTCAGTACTTATATAATTATGATTAGACCACAGACTAACTTAGTTATCTATCATCCACCACCTGCCTTGCTGTTCACATGAGATCCCAGTTAGCAACCTAAACTGTGTTTCAGGGAATAAGAAGCAGATGTCAGGGTTAAAAACAATGAGAGTGTGTGTAAATAAAGTAGGAGTGCAAACTTTTCGGCTTGAAAATAAACTTGGGTTGTTGTGGAGAGCAGACAGGCTCCCAGGTCATTGCTCTTGAGTGGATGACATTTTGATAGACTGCTGTGCTCAGCGCCTCTGCTCTGGGCTGCAGGCCAAAACAGACGGCCTGAAACGTCAGCCGTAAAGCATTCGGGCGCCTCTATGAGCAGGATGAGCCTGTTTCAGATGCACGATAAAGTCATTCTCCTTCTTTTATCTTTCATCACATTGAATAGCAAAATATTCAGTGGGATACTGGCCAAAAATCGGGGCTTGACACTGATTAATTAGACTTTTGTACTTGTGCATAAATTATATATATAAAAAAAGATTAGCCTTTTCTGCTTTTTAAAATAAATGTAAAAAAAAAAAATATTAATGACAAGTTTTTTTACAATTACAAACTAATTAATTCTTATTTTAAAAAACAACAACAACAGCAAGGTTATTACCAAGTCAGATCTTTCAATAAGACCTCACAAAATCCAATGGACAATAAATTAAACAAACAATAAAAAGTATAAAAGTATTATATTTGGTCTGCATATTGACCGAGGTGTGCTTTCATGTCAGTCTATAAAATCTGGAGTCAAAAGTCCTTGAGAAAACCCTGAAAAGTTATGGGTCCAAATTTTCAATATTTTAATTCTCTCAGCCAAAAAACTCGTCATTTTTGGACTTTCGAACATTTTCAGCCATGCATACACCATAAAGCTGTTGAATTCTCAAACCTGCTTGGTTAGAACGATGAAACCTTGACTCATTTTCTAAAACAGCGACTCTATTATTCAGATCAGAGGATTATATTAATGCGCTCCTTCTAATGCTATCGTTTCTATAGTAGCAGCTCATTCACAGAAACGTGCATGGGAGACGTTCCACATAATCTCAGACTCAAAATAAGATGATTAAAAATGTTGTTTTTTTCAAAGAAAAGTGTAAACATTGATCTTCTTCTTCTTCTTCTTCTTCTACTCTATTCCCACTTCTGTGTGGATTTCAGGTGGACAGGTTAGGCAAGGCAGGTCTTGACAGGTCAAAGTGTAATCACTGATATGGTGATGTTCTCCGTTATCTGTGAGGAGCCATTCATTTAAAACTTATGGACGTAGTCTCCAGAATGTCTCCGGGAGAGAGGGCTTTGGAATTTTGACAGTCAATTTAGGATTCTGTAGTTTAATAAGTCCTTAAATACAAAAGATTTGATCGTTATGTCCTTTAGATAAGAACATCCAGATGATCAAAAACATTCGACTGGCCATGCGGTAATTTAGAAAAAAGGATGTGATTGATTTTTATACATACCCTAGATGGGAATTTATAATATATGATTCAGTGGAACAGTCAGCATGGTCTGGGCTGTGTCTTCAGGTTCTCACAAAGTACACAGCCAAGTCCCCTTGATGAACTGTCCATTTGGAGGTGTAGCTTTGATCCAGGTCATTAGGACTGGGGGATGTTCTCTGTTCGAGACTTCTGACACTGACCAGGTGTCATTCTAACAGGTCACAGGGTTCACCACCCTTCCCTCAGGCGCACGGAGAACCCATGGCATCTTGGATGCATCTTAGAAAGAATCCCCAAATTTTTCAGTACACCATCGTCTTTTTCAGCATGTACCGAAGGACCAAACTGCACTGAAATGCTGCAGAGAGGAGGCGTAAGAATCGATGTGTTTTTCAACGCAGGACTTTAATAAGGTTGCTTGTAAGGGTGATGCTTTAGAAGGCAACGGCACCAGGTCAAGGATGGAGTCAGAATGTCTTATGTAATCTGCGAGGGCTTCATTTTGTTTCCAGAATGTAGACAAGAAACTTGTGTGGATTGTGTTTATATAAGATGACATCTGTTTGAAGATTTCTGAACTGTATGGAAAAAAGAAGTGGTAGGTTTAATGCATGTGTGGAGACTTGTTTGAGCCTCGATGTGGCTGAGTTTGATGGAAGAAGGGAATAATGGGTCCTGAGCCCAAGAGGGGCTGTGAAAGGCATCACACTTCAGGTGCCCTGTACCTTTATGTATGTGGGCTAATATATGCGTGTTTGTATGTTTCTGTCCGTGCGTCTGAAAATAGGTGGGTGTGGTTCTCGGAATAAAAGCATAAATCTTGGGGACATATGGAGAGGCTTTGCAGACAGGCTAGTAAACAGTTTACACTGCATAAAATAAATGAGCTGGACCCCATGGCGCTGGATTAGTGATCCGAAACTAGCTTTCCACTGCTCTCTGCCTAAGCAATACTGATTTGGGCTTTAGCTATGTCAGAAAACGAGAAACAGGCAGAGAATCAGAGAGTGACAGAGAAATAGACAGACAAAGAAAGTTACAGACAGAAAAAAGAAAAAAGACAGTGAAGCGAGACACTAGGATAATAAAGATGCTCTTTAGCTCTCTGTTTGGGTCTTAGTTTGTTTTGTCTGCGGTTTGCAGTAGGCTTACACCCTTGGTATAGTACTGGAGTATTCATCCTTCTGGTGAGGAGCGATTGTGGAGGAAACACAGTCTTTCTGTGTCCTACGCTGTCCTCTAGCCATCTGTGTCACTGTCTGCGCTCCCATTCTGCTTATGTTTATAGCCTCTTGGTTTGGTTTCTGTCCATCTTGTGCATTCCATGTGAAATCTAAAAGTACCACACTCCTAAATGCTATTTCTTATAGTTGTCGTTTTCTAAAGTATATTTGCTTGATATGGAGAATCGACAGCATGATAGTAGATAGTCGATTTTTTCGATGAATAAGAAGCAGTTGGAGGAAACACGATGCTACCAAGCGGACCAATCCCAGTTGTTAAATTATGTGTAGTTACATTTGTGGAAAGGTGCACGTCAGGCTGTGTGGTATAGATTTGACACAGAAGTCTAACTTGGCCTTAATTGTGTTTCATAGGAACATAGGAACATCTAGTCTCGCTATCTCTTGGCTGTACATTGGTTAACTGCAATAATGATGGTGGTCGTCAGTCCTTTCCTCTCAGGTTGCTACACATAATTTATCAGTTGTGGTTGGTGGGCCTGGTAGCATCGCGTTTCCTCCACTTGCTTCTTATTCATCCAGAAAATTGATTATCTACCATCATGACAACATGGAATGAATGTATTAAAGGTGGAGTTGGTAATTGTAAAAGCTCCTTGCTATCTATTAAATTAACTGCAATCACATCTGAATTGATCTATTTATGCCTTGTATGTGCTCTTTTAAGGAAACACGGTAGAACTGTAATAAATAAATAATATATGCTAGTAATCATCACACATGAAACACACCACAGCACAGCATGACATAGTGAAATTACTTCTCTGCATTTGACCCATTCACCAAATGAAGCAGAGGGCAGGCAAGCAGTGCAGCACCCAGGAACAGCACCTTGCTTAGGGTACCTTGTTGGTCCTGGGCCTCGAACCCACAACCTTCCAAATGATGGGCCAATGCCCTGACCACTAGGCTACCACTGCCCTAGGTGGGTGAGAAACTAAGCAGCACTGCTCTGTCCTGAAGCCTGAAAAAAATGAAGAAGCAAGCGAGATATTTGCAGAGCAGTGTTGGGAAACGTTTGTTTTTCTAAGGTATTTTTGAAATCCTGAGATTACTCTAGGATGATAAATACTTTTTCAAACCACACTTCTCACCTTTGAATACAGAAATGTGGAACAAATGTGTAAAAAAAAAAAGGGCCTATGTCAAAATATGTCTTTCTTTCTACTTTCATCTATACATGTGTTATAGCGTCGAGCCAGATAAAGATCATTCAGACTCTCCGACCAGGCAGGCTATCTCACTCAGCAGTGGTTCTGCTAGAGCAACTATGTCCTGACCTGTTGCGTCCTTGATTAATGCCCAGGAAGGAGTGTGAAGCTCCAGTGTTTTGAAAGACATCAGTTTCAGCTTGTCACTTATGGCTTTTCCAGAAGCCCATTTCTGTGCAGATCACTTGACCTTTTGTGATTTATGAGCTAAGGATTTGATTTCCTCCAGGGATCGAGGCAGTCCGACTGTTGAGGGGGGTGGGGGGCAGGCCGAATTGTATGGGGTTTAAATGCATGCAGCAGACGTGTGGTGAAGTATGACGGGATAAAGAAAAGAAGAGTTGTTCCTGCAGCTCTGACCCCACCCCGAACCGTACTGCTTGGCTCCTGGGTACACAAACAGGACCGTTAATCCAGCGTTCTGAGAACTGGAAGGTTGTTCAGATACTTACATCTTTAACCACCTCAAATGGTGGTGGTTAGTGTGGTTGCACATCTGTGTTTAGTGTGTGTGTGTGTGTGTGTGTGTGTGTGTGTGTGTGTGTGTGTGTGTGTGTGTGTGTGTGTGTGTGTGTGTG